>JARHVA010000914.1:2627500-2837500 GCA_037957365.1 Torreya grandis | reverse complement strand
AAAAATTCAACCAAGTAACAAATAAAAACATTACAATGCCTAGATCTTATTTTTGATAAATGGATGGTGTGATAATCCATGAATATCTTCATTCCCTAATAATATTCATGAATTTCTTCATGCCCTATATTTATTTATTAGATAGTCATCTCAACATCCCATGGCCACTAAGCTTGACAGATTCATTGCATGCCTTAATGGAATGACACCTCATCTGCCTAACCAAAATTAATGCCCTCATTGGTTTGATTGACCTATAAATAATCACCAAACATGGATAATATTATCAATATATTAAGCAATTTCTTAGGTGAGAGACAAAACCAGGGCATCTTATTATATGAGGCAAGAGCAGACTTGGGCTCAAATCATGAGTAACAACCACACCATTGTTAGTGTAGTTGAATGGCAAGAATAATATAACTTAAAACAATAATGAGAAGAAGCTAATAAGAATAAACCATAAATTTCATGAAGCCATTAAATATAAATTTTATAAAAAAAATCTTTAATTTTCTTTATCCTCATAATGACATATGATGGGTTTTCCTCTTCACACTTATCTCTATGGTTCCTCTCTTATCTCTTTGACTTATTTTTACCTTTTTTTCTTTATTTGGTCTTTACATACTTTTTATTTATTTTACATAATTGTCAATTTATACAAATTTGATATACCCATGCTAACACTTAGTACCAATTTCTTCTTTTGAACCTCAAATAAAATCAACATCTCAACAATTCTTAACATAGCCAACTCAGAACATGCCACCACCTACTCGGTTAGTACTATGCACACTTCAAATTACAAAAAATATGTTCATCCTCCACCTATATAATACATTCATAAGATGTTAACTATGAAATATAATAAAAAATTATGGTATACAATTCAGGTTTTTGTGGGATGGTAATGTTTAATTCTTGAGGTAATAACAACTATATATTAGTGAAAGTGTTGAGATTTAGTTTGTGCATTAGATATCAAATGATTGGATAATAAAAATGCATAAGAACATGGAATTTAATAATGGAAAAAAATGATTAATATAATATATAATCATAATAAATTCATTCATATTTACCATGAAATTGAGCTATGCGTCATAGAAGTATGTGTTGATGTCATGCATGGTATAGTTAAAATGCTCATATGTTTGATCTAGAACAACCCATGGTGATTTTTTAGGTATATAAGTGAGGATATGGAAAGGAATTTATCCAACCTAGTCCTCAAAGATAATTTATCTATAGGAGGATGTCTTACAATCCTGAAGAGTTTATTGACATGCATTACACAAACAAAAAATATAATAACATATGATTATTATCATTACAATTTTTTTAAATATTAAATTAACATTCAATAAAACATGCCTGCTAAAAAAAAATCCTAATATTTTTTAATTGAATTATGAAAAAAAATTTATAATTATATCTAACTCAGTGTGGTTTACTTAAGGTCTAGTAGATGATGGTTACTGTCACTTTCATTAAGGCTCCAACTAGTTGTTTAATGGTAATGGATCATCTAATAATAATATTGGTTAACATAGTGATAGATTATACTTATGCTAAAACATTCTCAAGATAAAATGTATTTGACAAGAGGTGATTAAAATTAATAAAATACGCAACCAATAAAATTCAAATGTTTTTCTATTGGAATGATATTTCATTGAGGATAATCGATATGTTGGAGAAAATTATAAAAATTGATTCATTTAGAATGAGTATGTTATGTACATAGTTAAAGATGTAAGTGTCTACATTTTGTGTTCATAAGGTTAGCCTTTGATAAATGGAGAGAATTTTTAAACTAGAATATTGGTCATTGCATATGATTTCCATCCATAGGGATGGTTTTATCTCTAATGAAGGTTAGGTACAACATTAAATTCAAATTATTGATTTATTGTTGAAATGATTATTTAATTTGATCTATAACTCAGATTTGCATTAGTTGTGGAAACTAAATATTATTTAAGTTTTGGTATTACCTCATCTTTAATCTATAGTAAAATTTCAAAACAGCTTACATCAAGCTATATGAGTGTTATATACTACCCTATTGTAGTTATTACAATAATTATTCCAGGTTGACCTTTAGTAATTATTACAAGTTGCCTTACAGTAGTTGATACAAGAACTAGTAGACGCTTACTTAGAATAGTTGATACAAGTTAACTTGTAGTATTTTATACAATAAATACTATAGGTTGACTTGTATATGAGTTGTATAACATTTAATACATGTTTCACCTATTTTTTACAAGTTGCATCCATTTACTATAGGTTTTGCCCAATAATTGTTACATGTTTTTAGTAAATCATATATATATATATATAATTCTCCATATTTATAGGTATAAAATATCTTTCAAGAAGTATATTATACATTCTTCACTTTCCATTAGTAATACCATAAATGTTCAAGTCATTAAATCATACTAGTTTATAAAAATATAAGTAATTCTAACCAAAACAATGTTCATATACATTGTTCATACAATATGTGCATATATAAACATAATTTAGGTCAAAGGATTGTGGATAGAAACATAGGGAGGTATTTTAGGAAAGACTAAAAATCAATGTGAGGGTATCTTTAAATATTTTCTAAGGTTTGATCTTCTCCATCTCCAAATCTAATTTTCAAATTTGCACTTTGTTTTTGTTGGCTTATTAAATTGATCATGGCTTCTTCTAATGATATTCCTGCTCATACATTTAATAGTTATGTCAATGGTACATTTTTTTTGTTTATAGAGTAACTTATCTTCATCCTTTTGATTAAAATAGAGACCAAGACATTTTTTATGATACCCATTTTTTTATGATGTTAAGAGATTAACTTATGTTTATGTTTTTGATGATGATAACGACCAAGATATTTTTTATGATACTAATTTTTTTGATGATGTTGATCGACATAGAGTTACTACCATTTATAATTTTAAATCTACAACCAATAAACATCTTGAATGTTTAAAACATTTATTGTACAAGATAAAAAATTCACAACAAAATAGGAATAAAGAATCTTTGTTTGAGTTTACACTGACATATCCATTACATGATACTATGCAACCTCTTAGAGACACTACATAAAAATTAAATGATGAGGTTAGTATTCCTCATGTTACTATTGATATCTATTTTCATATACTTAGTGTTACACCCCCTCCTCAAGTAAATCTTACTATTTTAATACAACCTAAGGATTTAATGATTTCTCCTATTACCAACCTAATGATCAATGTGCCTCCATGATCACATTATATATTGCATCCCTCAGTCATGGATAGTCAAAATACCAATCATGCCTCCATTACAACTCATTTTAATTATAAAAAGGTATCAATTCCTACATATACACATACCAATGCTAATCATATACCTATTGGTGTATCTAATGATCATACAACATAAAAATAACTTGATGACATGCAATTACACTTGAAAAAATATCTAAAACATCAAGTAAACCTAGTCATGTGTTTTGAGTATATGATATATTACAAAAATTTTTGATTATAGAATTTATTGTTTGCCCCTTGCTTCCTTAGTTTCTATATCCTAAATTTAAATTATATAGTGTAAATGGATGTTAGTAGAGGTTCCTAAAAATCCTTTAGAATAGGTTAATTCAGGGATAGCTTATGCAGAAATAATAAAAGGACATGGTCGATTTCATATCTTAGACTAAATATATTCATTAATCAACTCAAATAGATTGCTATGCAAAAGAATACAAGTTTATTATAATATTAATAGTCAACATATACTTATATAATTAACATATTAAGGAAAACAAAATACTCACTATGTTAGGGTGTGGAGCTAAAAGCTTCACCAAGGAGCAGACTTAAACAGGTTCGGGTCTACACAGACATCGGCGTCGATCAGGAGAGACTGACATCGGTCAGTTGCAGTTACAGAGGCGCCGACGTCGACAGTATGGTCGGCCGGCGACGGTCACAGGCGAACAGGCAGGAATCGACGTCGGTTACCTGTGTGTCCAAAAAGCGATTTTCGAGGACAGAAGCGAGTGTTTGCATGATGAGTTTGAGTTGTAGTCTCAAGCTCGCGTCTCTATTATTAGCAATATTATTTTTAGAGCCCTTGTTGAAGTGGCTTAACTGTTTGTTGTAAGAGCATGCTCAAGTTTCCTAATTCTATATGTAGGAAAGATCTTCTTAGCTTAGAATGTAGAACTGTAATAGTAGAACATTGTGAATGTTTGAAGGACAGTACAGAGTTGCATCAATCTAGGTTGTTGGATTTGAGTGTACTTGAGAGAGAGCTCTTGAGGAATAGAGATCTAGTGAGAGATCTTGTGTGCATCTGAGAGAGGTGTGGAAGAACGAAGTTTCTTCATTGTATTCCTATTGTAAAGAGTTTTAATACAAGTTTTCAGGGTGTTTTCTTGTATATCTTGTTCTGTGCTATTTATCATTTTAGTTACTTATCTATCTGATTTATTTCTGCGTTTATTGCTTTCACAATTGTAATCTATTGTTGGTTTGATCCCCCAACACACTATGCATAGAATAATGATAAATGACACATAGGAAAACCATTTCAGGAACAATATGTATATCTATAACATTAGAACCATATACAATTATAAAAGAGTGCTATATATAGAGTTTTACTCAATGTTGTCTCTTCACATTCTAGCCTTTTAATATGCATAATAGGAGTGAATCTTTGCATTCTACCATCTATCCTTATGCTTACATAGGTTGAATACATATAAAAGATTATACAAAAGACAAAATAGTTCAATTTGCACACTTGTTCATCAACTATACTCTGTAATTTTAGTAATCCCTATTCTTCACCCAAGACTTTCCTATACTTAAACCATTATCTCATCCTGAGATAAAGTTATAGAGAGATACTTTGTTCTAAGTCCGAGGGATTAAACTAGAAATAAGAGTCACAATTATCGCTCTTGGTGCCATTTATTGATTTTTACCCTTTGCACACTAATTAGCCATCCTTCTAAATTTTTAACTAAGTAGCATAGTAACCTACCACCCTTTTAGGTTTTCAATAGACTAGCATAACTAGGTGGCCTCCCTTTACATGTTTTCAACCAACTTGGTCCTACTCCTAATTCTTAAATTTATCTTATAAAATTGTTCAAAACTTACAAAAACTAAAAAAATGGAGTACGTAGTACCTACTGAGTAGATGGTGGTATACTTTGAAGTGGTTATGTAATTGGCTATTGTTGTGTTAGTTCTAATTTTATTGTAAATGAAACACCTAAGTGCACAAAATATGATGGTGGAAGTTGTTAATATTGGCTTGTTGGTTGTGACTTTGTAGTTATCTTATTTTGTTGTAACACCTATTACAGCTAGTATGGTAGAATTAATTAAAGCTCACCTATAAGTTGGGAAATATAGGTATCAATCTAGGAGAGATATTGCATGAGCATCGTCTAGTCTGTTAGCACTTCCTAAACCATAGTAAGTAATATGTGTAATGGAATCTAAATCACCATCAAATTTTTAACATCTTCATCTTTTATGATGATGATTAGTGTTTTAGCATTAGATACCTTGAGCTAGATGTCTGGTGTCAAATCATCTAATTGATCTACATGCCTTTGAGCTTGGAGGCCAACAAATGTACTACATGGAGTCCCATTGTGCCAAGTCTAAATTTTTTTCATGGTATTATCCCTCAAATATAATAATTGTTTAAGGGCACTGCTCATTACATCAGAAGTGGCCATTTGATCATCCATGGTAGCTTTGGTGTTGTCTATTTTTGTGAACATAGGTTTAACAACAAATAATGAATTGTTAAGATGCGACCTATAATTTATCATACCTTGTGATATATACTTGGCTTATTATACAATGGTACATAGAACCTATTTGTTCTCTAGCAGTTCATAGATTACCTCCATTTCTAATTTTATATTCTATCCTTGAGTTCATAGTGCTTTTAGTTGTTGCATAGCCAAACCATCCTTTATGAGTTATGTTAGTAAATTTGTGAGCTTCTTTTCTTCAGACATCACTTGGTCACCTAGAACTTGTGTAACTAGTGTGGGGAAATTGTTATCAATCAACTATCAGGCATTTATAATTTGTCAGCTCAAATCTACATTATCATCTCGCAACTAGAAAACTTCTTGTTCCAAGGTTGAAGCCTACTATGATATTGACTCTTGTAATGTAGTTTCACCCTTAATCTTCTTGGTTAGTGCTAACTGGGAAACATCCAAACATGTTTCATGTGTAGTGGTAGTAAGGGCCATAGATGTGGTCAGAGTCATTGTAGGAGCCAATGTGAATTATTCCAAAGGAATAGAAAAGGTGGTGCATCAGATGGATGATGTGGTAATATCATATAGCCACTAGATAATGACTCAAGGCTGTCTATGAAGCCTCCTCTTGCAAAAATTCTTGTGGTGCCAATTTCTACTATTTTATGTGTTCTGCTTCTTTTTCGGATTTTACCTCCTTTTCTTCTCTATCTTTAGCTCATATATGGCCTTGGCCTTAATGTTTGCCTCAGATTGGAATTTAGATTTCACCTCATCTATAACCTTATATTCAACTTTAGATTTCATCTACACCTTGGCTTTGGAATCTCCATATACCTTAGCCTTAACTTCAACTTTAGCCTTAGCTTTGTCTCTAGCTACCTATTACTCAGCCACACATTTGGATTATTCTTCTTTGATGCACTACTCTTCTTTGGAATTTTATTGTTTTTGAGCCTTTGATGGTGCCTCTACCTCCTCCTCCTTCTATTGCATAGCCTTCTCTTCTTAATCTATTCTTATTACCTCCTCTTGTTCCTTGTTCTATAACTCTACTTCTTTAGCTCATTTATTATGAGCCTTTACTTCCTTGACTTGTTTATTTGTAGCCTTTGTTTCTTCAAATTTTTTCTTTTGAGCCTCTAATTATTCAACTTATTCCTTTATAGTTTCCATTTATTTAGCTCTTTCTTTTTATTCTCTACTTCTTTAGCTTGTTGCTTACATTATTCCCTTATAGCTTGTTATCTATGTTGCTAATCTTATGCATCTGCCTATTGCTTGCACTATTCTTCTTTTGTAGCTGGATTTCACTTTGCCTCTTCTCTTTTTCTCTACCTTTTTTTCCCTCCCCTTAGCCTCCTTTTGTACTTCTATTGGATCTTATTTCTCCTACACAACTTATTTTTGGGGATCCAACTATGGTAAACTAGTTTCTTCAAAAAATTTCATGGGGGTTGGAGAATCTAGTATTGTCAATGATTGTGAATCCTTTGAAGTGGAATATTTCAAAATAGTTTATTAATGTGCATCCATATTTTTTTGGATGTTTGAGGGAATTTGAGGCTCTACTTTTACTTCTTCATAATTTGGCCTTGTGCTTGTTGATGAGACTCTTATTCTTATTGTGTTTCACTTGACTTTGATGGATATGTGGACACCATTCTATCCTTGATCATTAGAGAAGGTCAACTATATCATGCATCTATGGTCTATGAAACAATGGTGGTAGTGGTATTTTTTGTGCTGTGATTTCTTCTTATTGTGCAACAAAGGATGTCATAACTAGACCTTTGTTGTAAATTTTGACCTTCAAATTTTTCCAAGATACTTCTTACCCTATGATGTCAATAATTATAGAGGGGGAGATTGACTTATATCAACCCAAAGGTCTTGCCTTACCCAATTTTTTACCTAGAAAACATGCATTATTTTATATAAAAATAATTTATTCTCTTCTTCATGTTCATACACATCATCACTAATGTCTTCTAGCATGGAATTCAGGACTTCCTGCTCCTCAACTCCCAAATTTGGCAAGTTACACTTAGATGCTATTTTAGGGACATATGTATTGTCTAACCAAGACTTTACTTGTCATGTCCTCTTATTTGATGGTGGTGGTGAAGCACTCCACACTAGTGTTTTTCTCTTTCCTTTGTTTAGTTATGCTAAAGTAACCTTTAGTTGTGGTGGTATATATGGTTGTGTTTGTTATCGTTATGGTTGTGTTTGTGGTTGTACTGGTTATTATGTACTTAAAGGAATAGATTTCAACGGTGGCACCAACCTTGAAGCTAGGGATTTATACCTCAACACTTATGCCTTATCATCTAACCTATTAATGAATAATGGTAGTGAGTTTATAGGTACTTTGGGAAGCTCATGTACCTTGTTCTAGGTGTCAATGTATAGATTTTTAACAAAAACATGTTATCCCAAATATTACATGACATCTTGGGGTATTTTAAGGTGTAAATTAATCATAGTTAGGGACTCCAAACACCATGTATTTAACCTACCTAATTACTCATAATACATCCCTATTTTTTTACATGTGATGTTTATGAATGTAGCAGCAATCCAAAAATTTATATCAAGATTAATTGATCCTTCTAACAATTTTCACTATGTGAAGTAAAGAAGCAAAACCAAAAATTGGTATTGAAATGTTTATGAGGTGATAGTGAGAACATTTTCAATGTTTTTGGTTAGTTCATATGCCAAAAACTAAGGCCAGTTGAAATTTTTATGTAAGCATACCATGCAATATGTAATGTTGATAACAACTTATATCACTTGCTTTGCCTATTTTGTTGTTTTTCGAAACCACTTATTAATTCATTCAGTCAGGATGTACATTAAAACATCTTAGATTGAATCATGGGTATTCCCCTTCCTTCCCTTGTAGTATATTTCTCCTTGATGTTAGAGTGAATTGGTGGGGTGGTGAACTTGTAAGGTATGAGGGATTTTTTATGAGCTAGGAGTCCTATTACTCATGCCATGGTTGAGGAGTGATCTAGATTGTAACATCCTGAGAAAAATGAATAGTTGTTTCATTATACCTACTAAGTAAGGTGAACATTACCTCATCTAGTTGTCTAAAGGTGGGTAGTTTAATCAATCGTTCTATATTTGAGTCTCATAGTGGATGTTGAAGAGCTAGGGTTCCTACCTATGTTGATTTTTGTGGATATTACACAAATAAAATGAATTTTACTACATAAATGAAGTTAAATGAGTTTGGATTATGATATTTCATTTTTCTTAGGCTTAGGCCAATCCTTGTTTCTTGTTTTTGTGCATCCAAAAGTGGGATTAATAATTGAGCTCTTTCTATGGTTATTATATTGGGTTGTGTGGAATACTTATTTTACTTGGTCTTTCTTTGGTATGCAATTTGTGCACAAGAAGGTGTTTTTAAGACATGTCATATATTTCACTTTTTGGACTAAATATTAAATATCTTTATGTTGGTATGCCCTTTATTATATAGTTTTTGGTGCCCAAATCCATCTAGCCGACTAGTTTAAATGTGTTGAACTGATTACACATGAGTTTACCTCCCAAATTAATATTAATTAACTATTATTTGATAGGATAGTTTTCATTTTTAGTCTAGATTCTTTGATTCATCCATTGTCAGGTAGTTGATGCGAATTGATGTCCTTTCACCTATCCCATTTATTTTATGACCCAACTTATTGTTCTACCACATAGTCTACTTAGAGAAAGATGTAATCTATTGGAGTGTCTTTCCATTAATGATATTAAATTACCATTATTAATATTTTAATCATACCTATCATGTCAATGAAATATTCCCTAACTTATTTGATGACCACCATGTAGTCATTGCCAGTTATCCTTCCTTCAAGTTATATCTATGAATTGATCATAGTGTGTGATGTCAACTATTTGAAATCCATTCTGATGTGTTACAAAAAAAATATCAAACTATAAAAACACACTAACCATAAAAAAAACAAACAAATAAAAAAATACAAAAGAAAATAAAATAAAATTCCTAAATTCATGGTATTATTTAGAACCCTCTCTCATTGTCAGCAAAGAATGATAGAGACTAACAACAATAAGGCTTAAGCCTACAACCATTAACACATCATATCAATATGGTTTCCTATATATATTTTAACACAATTGTTCCCTATTATGATACTTCATGAATAATGGTGGGTCCTTTCCATTTGATGCATATTTTTCCTAAAAACACCTTAAATATACTATCATACAATGATATCACTTGTTCTGAATTAACTTGTGTATCTCTTGCATCCACTATGCCCTTTATCAATGTTCCTCCATTTTAACCAAATCTATTAATCTTTATTTTCTAGAGTATTGGTCACCCAACCTCATAACCATTGCAATGTGTTGACTAGAAACAATGTACTTAATAGGTATCGCTGCCTCAAGACCATAAACAAGTTGAAAGAGAGTGAAACTTGTGATGAATTTATAATTTTTTATGTATGCCCAAAAAATAATAGGAATACAATCCTCCAAATCATCCCTTTGAACATTGTATATCTTTGTTATCACTTTACCTAATACATTGTTTGATGCTTTAGCTTGTCCATTTGCTTGTGGGTGATAAGTCATGCTCTTGTAGTGCGAGATCATAAACTCCTTAGTGAGAGTCTTTATAGTGTTATTGAGGAAGTGAGTTCCTATGTCATTGACCAACTTGATTGAGCATCCAAATATTGTAATGATATTTTCACAGAATAATTTTGTAGCATCCTTCACATTGTAGCTTGGTGTCATAATAGTTTCCACCCACTTGGTGTAGTAATCTATCATACTGATAATGTAACACACATGACTTCATTTTCTCAAGGGACTTATAAGTCCTAAAAATTTGATTCCCCATTGTTCTAATGGTTACTATACAAACATTGGGACCACTGGCATCTCATCCCATTGATTATGTTTTCCCATTCTATGACACACATCATAATGCTTGTACACACCCTATGCACATCCTGAAATAATGTTGACCATAAAAGACCACTCTATAAGGTTTTTCTCACCATGGCTTCACCTACATAACCCACTAAAATGAGTTGATGTGCTTCTTGAAGAAGTTATGGTCATTCATGTTATAATGCTACTCTACATAGGACATCATCCTTTCCTAATTTATATAAAAACCCATTAATGAGACTATAAGGAATGGTTCATGTGACCATTTAATTTTTATCCCTTTTGATATAATGTATAGGTAAAGTTACTTACTCTAAAAAGTGTGCAATGTCTTCCATATTATCAAATATCACAACCTTGAACAAGTGCACATCTAGGGACTCATCTTCTATTTTTTCTATTTTTTATTTGTTTTTTAATATGTTCATATGAATCAGTACCATATTTTCTAGACCTGGCTTCACATTGATATAGAATTAAAACTCTTGAAACAACATTAGCCACCTAGATATTTATCCTCCCAACATCAGCTTGTTTACTATGTATTGTAATGCCTGGTAGTTTGTGAAAAACTCAAATGGTGTGGCCAATAGATAGTGTCAAAAATTTTACAATGCAAACACCATAGCTAAGGCCTTTGCTTATGTAATTATATAGTTTTTCTTTTCTACTAATATATTTCTACTATCAAAATGTATGGGATGATCCAACCCACCATCCCCTGGTTACATTAAGATAATCTTTTACTATAATAATAGAAGCATCCACATGTACATGGAATGGCTTCTTCCAATCAAGAAAAAATAAAATAGTTATTATTACTAACCTTTGATTAAGATTGATAAATATTGTTTGGCATTCTGATGTCTACTCAAAATTTATATATTTACACTATATTTTTCCATCAAGGTAGATATGGTTATGTATCCTTTGATAAATTGTATATAGTATCCTATATGACCCATAAAGGTGCACACTTATATAAAGATGGTTGGGGGTGGCATCCCCACTATTATTATAATCTTAGCTTGGTCAACCAAGATATCATCACTACATACAACATGGCATATAAAACTCTAAAAGGTGTGAAAAATAAGTACTTATTTGAATTCAAATCAATACACAGAGATAAACATCATTATAACATTAATTGTAACTTCAACAGATGTTATTTAAATAAGGAGAAGACAACCCAGTCATCCAAATATACTTTTAGAAAGTCATGAATGAAAGATTTAAATGTAGTTACTACAACCCTAAAGAAAATTTATGGCACATTCTTCAGACCAACTGGTATTACCTTATATGTGAATGACCCCCATTCTATTGTAAAAGTTGTTTTAGTTTGGTCCTCTTCTAAGATCAAATATGATGGTACCCACTAAATCCATATGTGAATGAGTATACCTCATGACATGTGACTGACTTGAGGACTTCATCTATGAATATTATTGGAAAGGGATCATTGATGTAGGCATCATTAAATGCACAATAGTCTCTAAAAACCTAAATCTCCCCAGACTTCTTTGGTGATACAACTATGGGACTCACCCAATCCACCTTTTCATCTAGATAAATGATCCATGCTTATTACATTCAATCTAGTTCAGCCTTTACTTTTATCTTCATATTGGGGTTTAGTTTGTACAGGTGCATTTTAATGGGTCTAGTGAACTCTTTCAAATCATGTGCATCTCCCCCAACAATAAATATACACCTTCTAATTTTGATAATTTGGTTGGAAAGATATCCTAATAGTTTTGTAGTAGTTTTAATGCCTTTGAGATCTGTTCCTACCTCAAATAGTCTCCCATAGTCACAAGTTTAGGGACTAATTTTATTTTAATATTTTATTCAATATTTTTTAGTGGTTTTTGATACACTTTGTTTGATCCATTGGGTAGAGCCTCTCTCAAAGTGTGCTCCCCTTCCTACTCTAGAATATTTACATTGTGTAGTCTTTCCTCTTCAACTTGTTATGTGATTTGGTTGGTTGTTATTTCATCTTCTCATTCTAGTTCAAATAATCCTTCTAAATATAGGTCACCATCACTATAATTGGTTTATTGCTTTCATGCATCTCATTGATCTTCTTCATGAAATAATATCTCCTCATTTTTACTTTGGATGCACTAACTGGAGCATCTCCATAAACTTTAATTTTTTCTAGTTTCATTGCAGTGGATCGAGCATTAGCCTTTATTGTGAAATAAGATTGCACATTAGAAAATCTGATTATTAAGTGCAATCTTTCTATGAACCAGACAACTTTATCCTTATCCTCCATGACAAAATCAATTTTATTCATCACATCTAATAATCTACAGTCATATTCCCACACATATTCTCCACTATCCTTCTTGATCTCCTTCAAGTCTTAAATAGTCTAGCTTGCACACTTATTCATTTTGATTTGTGCCACTAACTATGCTTTAACTTGTTGGAGATCTATATTATTAATATCTCTCTTATAAATTAATTCCAAAGAGTGACTTGATAAATCTCCTACAAGCTCACACTTATTTACATCATCGGTAGTTATTCCCCTAACTTGCCACTTCATGTCATATGTTAAAAAATACTACTCAGGGTCTGTAGGCCCATCATATGGGGTCAACCAAAAAAATCTTAGACTATAATGCATATTTGGGTTACTTGTAAGCGCTAAAATTGGTTGTTTCACACTCATGACTATAAATTTAGGTTGTTATGCATTTATCAGTATGACTATAGGCTTTTACACATTTTTTACTAAAATTTTAAAACTAGATTTAAAATTAAATCTAACTTCTTCCAACATCTTCTTTTCTAAGAACTTATTTGTATTCACACTAAATTTTCCAAACTTATTTTTGAATTACTCAAACTAACTTCTTCCTGTCCTTTCCTTTGCACTTGGTGTTTTAACTAAAGAAAAATTGGGTTGGGGGATGTGTACTTAAGAAATGAATGATCTTTATCCTTGTCTTATTATAACTATGATCTTGAACCTATCATACTTCTACATTTTGACATAATCTATTCTCATGAAAATTCTTCCCTTACTCTTACCAATTTTCCCCTTAATTATGAACTACTTCTATCTTTTAACTACTCTACTTTATTCTACTTTCTTCTTCTTCTTCACTTTGATCCATAGTCTTATGACTCACAACTCTATTTTTTTATTCCTTAGGCCCTTTTCCTTCCTATTTTGCATCTACTCTACTTCTTGTACCTTATGAAGCCTCTCTCTAGGCTCCCGTTTCTTTAGAATGTTTTATCTTATTCCTACTCCTACTCACAGTTAAGTTTGGATTATTTGATTTTTTCTATCTTTTTTGTTGTTGTAGTTCTCTTTATAATCCTATAATATTCTTTTTATTCAAGTTCTTTTTTGTCCTCCATTATTCTCAGTTTAGGTTCAAGTTTATCTACTCAAATCCACATCATTCACTCGTACATTGCATGCATCCCCATAACACCTGAAGTGACTAATCCATGTTGGTAGGAGTGGGACCCATATCCTTTTCTATAACCAATATCTTAATCAAAGTAGGTAGTCACTGAAATAACTTCTTATAGATTCTCTTGATGAATTGATCCTATGTAGCTTTAAAATTTGAGTATCCCTATACAATAAATTTGATAATATACCCATCAATGGTAGTCTTTATCTAGTAATCTACTACACAGGTCCAATTAGTGTCCAAGTTTCATAGGTTTTATAGATTTTCCCCTGACTAGGTTATGAGTTCCATTCTTTGTGGTTGGAAATAATAGTACTCTAGTTTGGATAACCAAGAATTTAATAGCTGAAGTAATTCATACCAAAATATTTCATATATTTCACCATAGATATGCTCCTCAATAATTTCTTTCACAATTTTCCCTATTCTTCATTCTTATTCTTTGGCCAAATTTTGAATTCTTTCATTGAGCCATCTCTTTATATCCCTTTGTCTTGACAAAAATCTCAACATGTTTCAACAAAATTTCATGCTCACTACACCATTGTTAGTAGAGTTTTCTAGAAACCCTTTAGAACATTCTAATTTAGAGATAGCTTACAAATAAATAAAAAAGGACATAGTCGATACCATGTTCAAACTAAACATATTCATTAATCAACTCGAATAGATTGATGTGTAAAGAAACATAGATTTATTAGAATCGTAATAGTTGGCATATACTTACATAATTAATCGATTAAGGCAAAAAAGTACTCACTATGCATAAAACAATGATAAAATACACATAGAAAAACCATTTCAAGAACAATATGTATTAATATCTATCACATCAAAACCATATACAATTATAAATGAGTGTTATATATATAGATTTACTTAACATTGTCTCTTCACATTTTGGCCTTTTGATATGTTTAAAGGAGAGACTCTTCACATTTTGTTGTCTACCGTTATGCTTACATAGGTATAATACATACAAAAGATTTTACAAATGATAAAATAGTTCAATTCACACATGTGTTCATCAACTATACTCTACAATTTTAGTAAGTCCTATTCTTCACCCAACAATAGGGATCCATCACATCATCTTAGGGCTTAGTTTTCATCTTTATTTTTTTCACCACAATAATTTTCTTATGACCAAGTTATTTCCTATAAGTTTCATAGACTATGCCTTAAATTGGTTTTACACCCTACCTATGGATTATGTGTGTAGATTTGATGATTTATCTAATATGTTATCACAATTTTTTATCAACATTAGTCTAGATAACAAAATTTATCAAATCAAATAAGGACCTAATTAGCGTCTAGCTAACTATATCCTAAACTTTAAAACCGTGTTTATGAAAATTTCACACAAAAATCTTGAGATTGAGATTCTAAGTATATTCTCAAATAGTTTTCTCTCTCTTATTAAGTAAAAAGTCATGTTAAATGCATATGAATATTTTGTCAAGCATTATCATGCATTACACAACATTGAGATTAAACTTATAGATGCTAACATGTTAAAATATACATCTATCACTTCCACATCCAACACCTTCAAATATCAAGTAAATATAATGTTAAAACTTAAAAATAATGACGCACCTAATTTTCAAAATAAGAGTGATGTAAAAATAATCAACATAGTTTCAAAAACTAGTGATTGGATTATATTTCCTATTTATAGGAACACTTGCTAATTTACAATGTTACTAGACCCACCTCGTAAAGTTATTAAATGTTTGCTTGAGTATAATTCTATTACTTCACCAGAGCTATATAAATTATATAATATTCAAGAATTTCCTAAATTTTAAAATTCAAACCAATTTTTTGACTATCATTAAGATTCCAAACATTCAAGTAATTGATGCTTAAAGTTAAGACATAAGATTCAATATCTTATTGATAACAATAATATTTATATTAAAGGCTATAATTCTAAATTTAATGAATTTATCAAAATTCATAATCAATGATTGAAAATATTTATAAAACCATTATGAAACCATAATACTACAAAGAAAGATAATGTGCATATGATAACATCTATATATCATTCAACTATTTCATATGAGCATGAGATTGATAACATCATTAGCATGGTTTTGATTTATTAATTGCAAGTGCCTTCCATTGCATTTTATGACCACAAAATACCTATCAATAAATAAAAAAAGGTACTCTATACATTCACATATATGTTTCCCATCACCATTTGAGTATAAATGTCATTATGATTGACTCAATTCTAACATAAATATTATTACTATGTGATTTCTATCTAGTCAAAACTACACTGAGAAATATTTACTTAGCATGACTATAATACTCTATAGTTATGATCTAATTTCATACACACCACTTTGTGGTATTATAATACCAATTAAAACCCTTCTAATTTATTTTTATGATATTCTCGATACACGATCATTTAATCTAATACTTAGACACCCATGGCTTAATGATATAGGGGCATCAAAGCAAATTAATACACATTTGGTTATGAGCAGGTGTTTAGGAGTGTTATACATATGTGTTGGGTTTTATAATATACTTTGGAAATTATAGGAGTGGCTGAAGGATTTTATATGTGCCCTTTAGTAGCCCATTGGATTTTTTTGCCAAAAGAGTTAATTTAAATATTTGAATCTTATATGAGAGTTAGAGAGTGTATTGAAGGTGGTCATGAAATGTAAGGTTGATCAGATGTTAATGTAAGGTCCTAAATAGGTTTGAGATTGTAATAGGAGGTATTATACATACACATCATGAGGAGAATGCAATAGATCAATAATCTTGAATGTATTAGCCACATCATGACAATTGTCAAAAGGTAAGGTAGTATATCTTGTCTTGAAAAAGAGAATGTAATGAGTTTGTGAAAAATTAATGGAGTTATATTCATTGGGAGATAAATTTAGGAGTTTTTATAATTAATAGGTATGAATTGGAGTTTAGATAATGAAATAGGTGGAATAAATGAGTGGAAAAGAGAGGATCCATGTGTTTTGTCCATAGAGGTAGAGTTGACAGTGTAAAGAAATGAAATTAATAAAAGTGAGCATGTTTAATATATATCTCCATGTTTTCATTTTGATATCATTTTATTAATATAATTTATGTGGTTTAATCCTCTAATCCACTTATATTAGTATACTATAACTTAAGTTTCAAATATTGGGTGTTGCAGGACTATGATAGGAATTCTGTGTTGTTTTATTAAATTTCTAAGATTAGTATAGAAATAACTTTCTCAAGTAATGGATTGGAGAATTAGGTTGATATATAAGATATGTGTGTGGTTTCTTTCAAAAATTTATAACTTTTTTTAATTCTAATAAGAATAGGGGTTTAACAAATAGTCTTTGAGTGCCCTATTCAAAAGAGATAGTTAAGAGATCTATGTGTGATCTCAATAATGAAGTATATGTATGGATAGAGATTATTGGGGAATGAAGATGATGGAAGAAGAAAATTTTATGGGAGATAATCTTGTTGAATTGTCTCAAAACCTCAATTAAAACAAACATGCTCTAAAACTCTGTAGTAGTGTTTCCAATCAGACTGTGAACACAAAACTCTATATTCTGCCCTTGAGGATGGTACTGAGAGAGTTTTCATTAATAAAATTATTGGAGAAAGTATGATAAGTGGGTATAGAAACCTAATTAATCCTTAATTTATTGAATACAATAGGTTTATTGTTTCCATTCTTAAATTCCATTGATACAGTCCTCCAAAGAACCAAAAACCCTATTAAATGCCCAGTTTGGTTTAATATATGCTTGTTCAAAAGAAGTGAATGTTTGGAAAAGTTGTATTATAATTAGAAAAAATATTCAAAATTAATTTGAGTCATTTAAGTGTCCTATATCCCATTTTATTTCCTTTTATTCACTCTCAGCCACCTACATGCATGCACAAACCTAGGTTAGGGTTTCTAGAGAGAAACTCTAATATCTCATGTTTGTGTTGGAAATATTGTCATTGATGTCAAAGGTCTAGTATTATTGGTGATAAAGGCCCCATTTCATTTAATGTTGTTTGTAATAAATATATCTTGGCTAATATGAGTTAATATTTATTTAATATTAATGAATATATTTTTGGTTGCATATGAGACAAAATAAGGGCCCATGGAGAAGTCGAAGAGCCACAGGGTAAAGACAAAAGAAGGATGGGACGCATTTTACCATGAAGAGTCATATTGGGGAATACCAAGAGTCACCAAGTGAAGACAAAAGAGTAAGGGTGTAATTTCTCATGAAGAGACACTTTGAGGAATACGAAAAGTCACCAAAGATAAGGATAAAAGTGGGAAGGATGTTTTTGGTCATGAAGGGTCACCAATGACTTTTCAAAGGCTTGAATATGAAGGGTCATCCAAGATTGGCACCATTTTCCATGAGGATTGAAGGGTCACAAAGGGAGAAGGCCAAAGGTCATTTGGAAAGCTATAAATAAAGGCTTGAGAAGCCATTTGTAATATGGATGTGAGAGGTTGATTTGATATTGTATTATTTAGCTTAGAAGAGTAATTGTGAGAGTTGAATATGATTTGTAATTGTTATATCTAGCTTAGAAGAGCAAAGGTGAAAGAGAGGAAAGAGATGTTGTATTGAACTATCATTTGTTGATATAACAACATTGAGAGATAGGTGTGTGGTATACACAAAGTGGTTGGTGCTCATGTGGGTTGGTGCTCACAAATAATAGTTGGGTTGGTGCTCGACAAAGGGGTATGGTGCTCTTGTGGGTTTGTGCTCATGAATAGTAGCTAGGGTGGTACTCGGCAAAGGGGTATGGTGCTCCTGTAAGTTTGGCTTGCAAATATTGTTTGGGTTTGTGCTCATTCATATACTTGAGATTGTTCTCCATGGTTTTTCCCACATTGGGTTTCCACATTATATCTGGTGTCTCTCTCTTTCTTGTGTGATGTTTATTATTTGAGTTTTATTGCATATCTTGAATGTTTGATTAAGGGAAATTTTTATAAGATATATAATATACTAATTCACCCCCCCTCTCAATATATTTCATGCTTAACAATTGGTATCAGAGTAGGTTCCTTTTTAAAAAATTTTACAACTTGAAGGTAGATCAGGAAAGCTCAAGATGGCCATACATAAAGGTGACTCTACAAGCAAAAGAATAGTTGATCAAGAAGAGGATGAAGCTGAAGTGAATATGGAAGAAGAACTCATGTGTGCCTTAGAAGAGTTAAAAATTGTTGAAAAGAAAAATTGAAGATTAAAGCATCAAATTGAGAAAAATGAAAAGTAGTCAAAGGAGATAATTGAAGATCTGATGGCACAGTTGGAAATATCAAGAAAAGAATGTGAAAGGTATGTTACTGAAATTGCCTCTTTAAAAGAAGAGATTGAGAAATTAGTCAATAATAAAATAGTCAATGATTCAAAATTTGAGAATAGCACTAATATGCTGAATAAGATATTAGAAAGCCAAAAGGCAATATCAGATAAGATAGGTATCAGTTTTTAAAAGAAGAAGAGCTATGTTGAAGCTCTTACAAATAATGAAACAAGAAGGGAAGGAATGAATAATACAGAGGACAAAGAAGGCTAGAAGGAACAAAGCTATAAAAGGCAATCAGGTCAGAGATTCACAAACAGGTCCTATTTTTATGGTTACTATGTTTATTGTAATGGATATGGTCATAAGAAATTAGAATGTAGAAAAAGAGCTAACAATCTCAAAAATAAGGAAAAGGAAGGTCATGTAGAGTCAAGCAGAAGCTATAACTCTTTTTCTCCTCTATCAAGCTTTGATGAAGAGACCATAATTTATTACAAGTGTAACAAATTCAGACACATAGCTAGGTATTGTAGAAGCGTGTTTGAGTCAGTCAAGAAGGACCAGAGTTTCAGGGCTCCATTCATCAAGAAAAAGGTTCAGACATGGCAGAATAAACAATATGAAGGTTCTATGTTGGTCCAGATAGCTTTGCATGCAAGAAATGAAGAAAAGCCATGGTTTATTGATAAAAAATGTTTGAGGCACATGACAGGAGACAAGAGCAAGTTCATAACCTTGAAGAAGATCAATGGTGGCATAATGAAATTTGGGGACAATACTATTGCCAGAATTGTTGGAAAAGGTACACTAAGTTTAGATAATGGTAGAACTAAAACTAAAAATATTTTATATGTAGAAGGTCTTAAGCATAATATTTTAAGTGTAAGTTAAATGTGTGATTAGGGGCACACACTAAAGTTTTATGCAAAAGGTTGTGAAATCAGAAGAAAAGATTCAGATGTATTGATTGCAGATGCTCAGAGAACAGGTAATAACTTATATATGCTATCAGGCATCAAAGGTCAAAAATGTTGTTTGAGTCAAATTGAAAAAAGTTGGCTATGGCACAAGAGAATGGGGCACATAAATTTTGACAATCTTGTTAAAATTTGCAAAAAACAAGCAGTCAGGAATCTTCCAACAATCACAAAGCCATCTAACATGCTTTATGAACCTTGTCAGCATGGGAAGCAGGCAGAAGGCGGTTCAAAACAAAAGAGTAATTGACCACTCAGATGCTAGAGCTTGTTCACACTGATCTATGTGGACTTATGAGGACTCAAAGTACTCAAGGTGATAAATATTTCATGTTGCTTATTGATGATTTTTCACGTATGACTTGGATAATATTTTTAAAGAAAAAATCAGAAGCTTTTAGACAATTCAAAGCATTCAAAGCATTAGTTGAGAATGAAACTAATCTAAAGATTAAGTGTCTAAGATTAGATTAAGGAGGACAATTCATGTCAAATCAATTTATTGAGTTTTGTGAAGATCATGGAATAAAGAGACAGTATTCAACAGCCAGAACTCCACAACAAAATAGAGTAGTTGAACAAAAAAATAGATCAATTCAAGAGATGGTGAGGACAATGCTAAATGAATCCAAGATAGCAAATAAATATTGGAGAGAGGAAGTTAGTACAATAGTGCATATTCAGAATAGAGCTTTATTAAGAGTCAACAATGACAAGACTCCTTATGAGCTATGGAAAGACAAACCAGCAACAGTTGATTATTTTAGAGTTTTTGGTAGCAAATGCTTCATAAAGAGAATCGATGAAAAACTTGGTAAGTTTGAATCCAGAGCAGATGAAGGTATATTTCTTGGTTATTCTTGCAAAAGTAAAGCTTATAAATGTTATAACAAAAAAACCAAGAAATTTTTTGAACGTGCAAGTGTCAAGATAGAAGATGATGGAACACAAAAGATCAGTGATCTAGTAGACATTCCTGAAATCATTAAAGAGGAAGGCTTTAAAGAATCAGATGAAGATGAGGAAAAGGAGAAAAAGGGCACCAAGACTCCATCCAAATATGTTCAGAAAAATCATAATGAAAGTGACATCATCGGGGATATAAAAGAAGAAATTCGCACCAGAAGAATGATGGTAAGTGAATCTGAACAAGTTAATTTCTCTTTGTTATCTAAAATTCAGCCTAGAAATTTTTTAGAAGCCAGACATGATGAGTATTGGTTAAGGCTATGGATGAAGAATTAGATTAGATAGAAAAGAATGATACTTGGGAATTAGTGCTTAGATCAAAAGATCACAATGTGATAGGAACAAAATGGGTTTATAGAAATAAGTTGAATGAAAATGGAGAAGTAACCAGAAATAAAGCAAGATTAGTATGTAAAGGATATGCTCAGATTGAGGGAATATATTTTGAAGAATTTTTTTCACCAGTAGCAAGGTTAGAGGCTATTAGAATGTTTCTTGCATATGCAGTATTTAAAAATTTCAAAGTATTTCAGATGGATGTCAAATCTGCCTTCCTAAATGGGAATCTTGAAGAAGAGGTCTACATTGAGCAGCCTGAGGGGTTTATTCTCTTGAATATTAGTAATCATGTATGCAGATTGAAGAAATCATTGTATGGATTAAAACAAGCTCTCAGAACTTGGTATGTAAGACTTGATAAGTACCTGCAAGATCAAAGATTCAAGAGAGGATTTGCTGATAGTAATCTTTACATCAAAATAGAAGGTGAGCATCAATTGATTGTTGTGGTTTATGTTGATGATATCATTTTTGGAGGAAATATTGACACGATGACAAAAGAGTTTTCTGATAGAGTTCAAAAAGAATTTGAGATGTCTATGCTTGGAGAATTATCATTTTTCTTAGGATTACAAATATTTCAATCAAATAAAGGAATTTTTATATCTCAAAGTAAATATGCCAAGGAAATGTTGAAGAAATTTGGTTTTGAGGATTGTGTACTAGTTGGCACACCTATGTGTACAAAAAATAAGGTGAGCAAGGATGAAGATTCACCTATTACAGATCAATCTTTGTATAGATCTATGATTGGTAGTCTTTTATATTTGACAGCATCGAGATCAGACATCATGCATGTAGTAGGTATGGTTGTAAGATATCAGTCATCTCCAAGAGATAGTCATGTTTAGTTGGTGAAAATAATATTTAGATATATCAAAGGGACATTGGATTATGGATTATGGTATCCCACAGGTAAAGATTTCACTTTAGTTGCTTATACAAATTTAGATTGGGTAGGGTGCTTAGATTGATAGAAAGAGTACAAGTGGAGGAGCTTTCTTCCTTAGTGATAGCTTAGTATCATGGCTAAGCAAGAAGTAGAACTCAGTATCACTTTCTACAGCTGAAGCAAAATATATTGTAGTAGTATTGTGTTGTACTCAAGTGCTTTGGATGAAGAAAACTTTGGAAGATATCAAGGTAAAGTATGATGAACCTATTTCCATTTTTTGTGATAACACAAGTGCTATAAATATTTCAAAAAATCCAGTAATGCATTCAAGAACAAAACATATTCCCATTAGATATCACTTCTTGAGAGAGTAGGTTGCAGATCAATAGGTTAAGTTGGAATATATTAGTACTACAGAGCAGATTGCAGATATTTTCACAAAGGCACTACCAAAAGACACATTTGAGTATCTGTGAGAGAAGTTGGGAGTAACTTCCTTTACTTCATGCCATTGAGGTTCAATATCAGTTGAGGGGGACTTAAGTGTTAGCTCCAAGTAGGCCCTTTTCCATTGATGGCAAAGGGGGAGAATAATAGGTATAGGTACAAATGCAAAAAATAGGTACATGCAATAGGTACAGGTTGCTACAATAAGGGGGAGTTACTGTATGTTTTTTAGGTGATAGGATGTGGATGTTTTTCAGGTGATAGGATGTGGCAGTTTTAGGATTGAGGTTGCCATCAATGACAAAGGGGGAGATTGTTGGAAATATTATCATTGATGTCAAAAGTCTAGTATTATTGGTGATAAAGGCCCCATTGCATTTAATTTTGTTTGTAATAAATATATCTTGGCTAATATGAGTTAATATTTATTTAATATTAATGAATATATTTTTGGTTGCATATGAGACAAAATAAGGGCCCATGGAGAAGTCGAAGAGCCATGGGGTAAAGACAAAAGAAGGATGGGATGCATTTTCCCATGAAGAGTCATCTTGGGGAATACCAAGAGTCACCAAGTGAAGACAAAAGAGTAAGGGTGCAATTTCTCATGAAAGGACACTTTGAGGAATATGAAAAGTCACCAAAGATAAGGATAAAAGTGGGAAGGATGTTTTTGGTCATGAAGGGTCATCCAAGATTGGCACCATTTTCCATGAGGATTGAAGGGTCACAAAGGGGGAAGGCCAAAGGTCATTTGGAAAGCTATAAATAAAGGCTTGAGAAGCCATTTGTAATATAGATGTGAGAGGTTGATTTGATATTGTATTATCTAGCTTAGAAGAGTAATTGTGAGAGTTGAATATGATTTGTGTTTGTTATATCTAACTTAGAAGAGCAAAGGTGAGAGAGAGGAAAGAGATGTTGTATTGAACTATCATTTGTTGATATAACAACATTGAGAGATAGGTGTGTGGTATACACAAAGTGGTTGGTGCTCACAAATAATAGCTGGGTTGGTGCTTGGCAAAGGGGTATGGTGCTCCTATGAATTGGTGATCACAAATAGTAGCTGGGGTGGTGCTCAGCAAAGGGGTATGGTGCCCCTGTAAGTTTGGCTTGCGAATATTGTTTGGGTTTGTGCTCATTCATATACTTGAGATTGTTCTCCATGGTTTTTCCCACATTGGGTTTGCACATTATATCTGGTGTCTCTCTCTTTCTTGTGTGATGTTTATTATTTGAGTTTTATTGCATATCTTGAATGTTTGATGAAGGGAAAGTTTTATAAGATATATGATATATTGATTCACCCCCCCTCTCAGTATATTCCATGCTTAACAGTTTGAACTAGTGAAATTTGCTAAAACTTTGTAGTTTTGTGGATTAGGATATATTTCAAATTATTAAGTTGGTTTTAAACCTCTATGGTATTGTACGATATATATATTGAAGACTATGTTGTAATTATGCTTAGAGACCTAATGAGGTTAGCAAGGGGTAATGAAAAGATGGAGATGCCTGAAGAGTTAAGGAATAAAACTTAGTGATAAGTTATAAGGAGGAAAGGGGTACCAAAATATGTTATTATTTTATATGGAGGCTCTATATTTAGGTCAAACCAAGGATCTTTGTCCTTTAGGAGGCCTAATTGGTGAAATAGTTACAAAGGAAAAGGTACCTACATAAGGAGTTTAAATAGGGAAACTTATTAAAAAGTTGTAAGGAGATAGATGGTGCCTAAATATGGGATTAGTTATTCTAGATTAGTGATATATTTCTCAAAGCAAGAAAATTTGCCTAAAAAAGGCTATAAGGAGTAAGCTTGAGGAGTATAGAAAGGAATGAGTCAGAGTCTGAGATGGGTTAAATCATGTATGTTAAGCCCTAGAGAGGTTATCCAAGATGTAATAATGCATACATGAGGTCTAGAATGAGAATTGAGGTTTTGAGTCTTGAGTGATGAAC
Source organism: Torreya grandis (assembly GCA_037957365.1). Lineage (NCBI taxonomy): Eukaryota > Viridiplantae > Streptophyta > Pinopsida > Cupressales > Taxaceae > Torreya > Torreya grandis. The sequence continues at coordinate 2,812,402 of JARHVA010000914.1, read as the reverse complement.
CTAATCCAAGCTAGTGAATGAGTAAAAGGGAAAAGAGAGGAATCAATGAATGAGATGTGATAAGTGTGAGATTGAAAGGTTGTTGAAGGTTTTAAGGATAGAGAGGAATGGTTTAGAGGTGCTTAGTGAACAAGGTTATGCATGAGAAGGCTAGTAATCTAAGAGATGAGAAAGTTCCTTGGGAAAAATGAGTCAATATAGTGTAAAACCAAGAGTGAGACTTTGAGAAGTGATAGATAAGGAGTTGTAGGGCTAGGATCTGCATCATTTGGTATAAGAGAAAGAAAAATATTTTTTAGTCAAGGAGAATACACAATCTCAATCAGACCAAATGTATATGGCATGTGGAATGTTGATTATGTCTTATTGTTAAAGATTATATGAAATGGAGAAGATTTCAAAGAGATGGTAGAAATAGATATGTGATAGGGATTGAGATTGATAAGTGATGAAGATTGACAGAATATGATATTAAGAAGGTATTCAAGGGGTAAAATGAGAAGTACCATTGGTAATAGAGAATGAAAAAAACATTGAAAGCCAAGAAGACTATGAGGACTCAAGCTAAAGGTATGTAAGTGTTTGTTTGATTTTGATAAACGTATAATTGATGAAAGTGAAAGAAGTTATTATCAAAAATATATAATGAATTCTAAGGTCATTGAGGCTTGTGAGGAGAGATCTCATGAAGAAGCTCAAAATAAGAAGCAAGTTATATGTGTGGACAAAGGGAAAGTAAGAGTCTAAATGAACACAAGAGTTGAGAAGGTCTCAAGTGTAGACCAACATGGTACTCAATTAAAGTAACCAAGAAATGAATGCAAGGTAGAAGGCACTTGCAAAGGGGGAAAGAAGAATGGAAAGTTGAAGATGAATAACATGGCCAAAAATGATTGCAATGAGAAGAATATGAAAAGAGATAGAAGAGAGAAAATGTTTGAGAAGGAGATAAGAGACTTAAGGCAATGTCTTGAAGGTATACACCAATTGATATTTGTGATTGAGAAAATGCAAAAGCAAGAAGTAAACCCATGGATTGGATAGGTTATGAATAAAATAATGAAGTGGTTAATGGAGATACTTATGAGAGAGAAAAAGCATAAGATGAATGCCTTGAGGAAAGAGAAGGTAAAGAGGAGTGTCCATGGAGGCTTGAAGACATGTACGTTTCTAAATAAGCAACATGAAGAAGAAGAGGTGAAGAGATTTCTCATTGTGGAGAACATGAAGGTAGATGAGAGAGATGTACCAAAGGAAGCACTTGGAGAAGAAATTAAGAAGAAGAGGAAGGTGTACATAAAGGAGACACTCAAAGGAACATTATGGTCTCTAATTTTGTTATCTAACATTATATTTTAATCTATCTATGCAGGTGTGAAGACATTCATGAGCAAAGTGTTGGAAATAAGTGAGACAAGAAAATTACCCATGCACAAAGTTGAGTGTGAAAATAAGAGAGAACAATTTGTTTTCTTCATGAAGGATAAAAGCATTGTGAAAATGTCAAAGGTGAAGAAGATGGTAGTGTGTGAGAATTAAAACTAGTCCATGAAGATATAGAAGCTGAAGTAGCATTCTAGGATGATTTGGAGAACATAGAGGAGAAAATTGTTAGGAATAAAACACTTATAAATCTAGATATATTATTACCATAAAACAAATCTAAAGATATGCAATAAATGCATAATAGAAACATTCCTTAATTCACCATTAATATGATAGCATAAATGAGATCAAGATAATAATAACATAGATCTAACATGGTTCACCCAATGTGGGATACATCCACAAATTAAAGTTCTAAAATAAATCAGTAATATAAAATAAGATTACAATGAAATATCATAGATTTAGAAAAATATCTTATAAAAAAGTGTTGCACAAAAATTGCACTTGCACAATGATGTATCTCACAAGTTACTAAACCACACCTTGTAATAAACACCTGCACTTTGAAAAACAACTACACTTTGACTCTGATCCTCAAAGCCACACCCTAAAAATAAACCATCAACCTCGAAAGGCCACACCACACCCTGTATATATAAAAAAGGAAAAAAAATCCATAAAAGGAGGAGAAAATATGCAATGCTTATCCAAGATAAGCATTATCTAACATGTGACAACCTTTTTCCACCTCATTAAGCCTATCCAAAATCTCTCCCAAGGAGGAATTCACCATTTCCATCTCTCCACCTTCTAAAGGCACATTTTCCCAAATGCATGTGATCACAACCAACCCCACTCAACAAAGAAGGAGTTTCCTTTTCCAAAAAATAACTAGCCTCCTCAAAACAGGGAAGTCAACATGAGAAAAAGCATCTACCAACTAACTCTATGAAATATGGAATACATAGAAATTAAGAATACAAAGAATATTCCACTCACATGTGGAAAACAAGAAAATTATGACCCCCACATATTTGGAGCTCTTTAAGCCCCCAAAATTTATTCATGTGGTCATGTGATAGTCCCAAAGGGCTCCACGCTCAACAATCTCCCACTTGGAGACCATTTATCCTAAACAAAATCTATCATTGCTCCATGACCACTAAGGCCAACCAAATCTAAACATAGTCTCAACTTGTCCAATGTGACCACCTTGGTCATCATATCCATAGGATTTTGGCTAGTATGAATCTTCTCTACCTTCACCAAGTTCTCTTCCAAAGCTATCCTGATGAAGTGATAATGTAATTGAATGTGTTTCATCCTTGAGTGGAAAGTGGAGTTCTTTTCCAAATGAATAACATTCTGACTATCATTGTGTAGTCTCCCAACTTCCTGCTCATGCCCCAACTCTTGAAACAACTCTTGTAACCAAATCATCTCCTTGCTAGACTCTATGGCAGCAACATACTCGACCTCTATGGTTGACAAAGCCACAAACTTTTGTATACTAGAAATCTAAGTAACCATTGTATCTCCAACATTGAATATATCCTATGGTATTCCTCCTACTATCAATATCTCCTACCATATCTGAGTCCACATAACCACACAAAATGATATCTAATCCACCATAACATAATGCAAAATCAATGGTTCCTCTCAAATATCAAAGAATCCATTTCACTACCTGTCAATGCTCATAACCTAGATCACTCATATATCTACTCACAACTCCCACTACATGGGCAATATCTATCCTAATACAAACCATGGCATACATCAAGCTGCCAACTGCCAAAGAATAAGGTACCTTGGACATCTTAAGCTTTTTGGCTTCCATCTTGGGACACTGCTCCTTTGATAATATAAAGTGGCCTACCAAAGGAGTACCAATAGATTTAACATCCAACATACTAAACCTTTCCAAGACTTTCTTCACATACTCTGATTAGGATAAAACTGGCTTCCTCTCCCTCTTGTCATGAGTAATCCTCATACCAAAGATTTGCTTTGAAACACCCAAATACTTCATAGAAAAGGAGTCACTAAGCTATTTATTGAGTATATGAATATGTTGTATGTTCTTTCCTGCAACTAACAAGTCATGCACATACAAACATAAAATAATAAAGGAACCATCATCAAAATTTTTGATAGACATGCTATGGTTAAAATTACACCTTTGATATTCTTTTTCCAACATAAAACAATCAAATTTATTGTACCATTGTTGTGGAGCTTGTTTAAGGCCATACAAGCTCTTCTTTAATCTACACACATAGTTCTCCTTCCCTTTGACCTCATATCCCTGTGGCTACTTTATATACAACTCTTCATCCAAATCACCATGAAGAAAAGTAGTTTTCACATCTAAATATTCTAAGTGTAAATTATCAACTACAACTAATCCAAGAAGAGTCTAATATAATTTATTTTTACAACAAGAGAGATAATCTCATCAAAATCAATATCTAATTTTTGTGCAAACCCCTTGACCACCATCCTGGCCTTATACCTTTTTCTCCCTTGATCCTCTTCTTTTATTTTGAAGATACACCTGTTTGGTAATACACTCTTTCCCTTGGGTAGCCTTACCAAATCCCATGTTTGGTTCTCTATGAGAGATCTATGCTCATCATCCATGGCTTATTCCCACTTCAACTTGGCATCTACCTGCATTACTTCCTCATAACACTTTGGTTCTCCATTATCAGTGAGTAATAAATAATTCAAAGAAGGATAAAAATGTTCAGGTGTTCTTCTTACCCTAGAAGATCTTCTTACCATAGGAGTTTGGGGTCCTTGTGTAGAAGGTTCCTGAACTAAATCCTTGGATACTTTGCCATCTGTAATGTCATCCAATACTGTTACTCTTTCTATTCCTGATCTTGTTTTTGTAATTGATCCTTATACATCCTTCTTAGTATATGCCATATCTATATCTCGACCATTTCATAACTGAGCCCCTATCTATATATGGCTCCTTATATTTATCTTAACTAATGACATCCATACTTGAGATTAGAGCTTTATAACTCCAATATTTTGGTCATTTCTAATCCTCAAATTCTAAAAACTAAGTCATCTCTAGGCCAAAATATTTTCCTATCTTTAATGCTCCATAAATAGAAACCAAAGTCATCCTCACCATAACCACCAAATGTGCATTTATCTGATTTAACCTCTAGCTTGGTCCTATCCTCTTTCTTGATGAGAGCAAATGCCTCACGTCTAAAGACTCTAAGAAAAGAATAATAAACATTCTTACCAGACCAAGCTTGTTTTGGAATGCCTCCATCCAAAAGCATAGAAAGTCCTCTATTAATCAGATATATTGTGATGCTAACTACTTCTACCCAAAATTTTAAAGGCAACCCTACATGTAAGTTCATGCTCCTAGAATGTTCCATTATTGTTCTATTCATCCTTTCAGATACCCCATTCTATTGTGGAGTTATTTTAATCATTTTTTGCCTATGGATTCCATTTTTAGAACAATAATCAAAGAAAACATTACTATAATACTCACCTCCATTATCTGATATGAGATATTTCAATTTGAGACCTCTTTCATTCTCAGCTAAGGCTTTCCACTTCTTAAAAGTGTTAAATACATCATATTTATTTATAATGCAGTAAATCCAAAATTTTCTTATTGCATCATCAATAAAAGTAACATAATAATTAGATCCAAAAATAAAAGATATTTGAGTTGGTCTCCATACATCTAAGTGCACCAGATCTAATGTGTGCTCTTTATTTGTGGGTCCAACCTTCAATAACTTAACTCACTTATATTTCTCATACACACAATTTTCACAAAAGTCTAGATCTAGATCTTTCAATCCAAGCAACTTATCTTTTAAGATTTGCATGCCTTTATGGCTCATATGATTGAGCCTATAGTGCTACATAGTTGCGTTTCCATACACAACAACTAAATCAATAGAATCAACACTACTAGTCATATACAAAGTACCAAATTTATTACCTCTCAAGATCACAAGATCACCTTTGGTAACTTTCCAAGAATCTATAGTAAACAATATTGAACATCCCTCATTACCCAATTTCCCCAATGAAACCAAATTTTATCTCAACATAGGCACATGTCTAACATCTTTAAGGATCTATGTGTTCCCATTTTACTTCTTAACTAGAACACAACCTTTCCCTACTATCTCACATAGTTCATCATCACCAAGATATACATGTCCTAGATTCTCTTGAACATAATCAGTAAAATAATGCCTATGTGGGGTGGCATGAAAAGAATCCCCTAAATCTAATAACCAAGACTCAAAAAAACTATCCATAGAAAGAATTAAGGCATATTGACATGATTTACTTGATGCCACATTTACCTCATTAGTTTACTCCTTGTTGGCATTCTTATCTCGAAGTGACCAACAATCCTTCTTTGAGTGTCCACTCTTCCCACAATGTCAAGATATCATCTTGGATCTAGATCTGGACTTAGATCTACCTTTTGACTTTCTTCAATTGCCTTTGCTCTTATAATTTTGCCTCCCTTTATTATCAATGGATAAACCATTACCTGAAGATGATTCACTAGTGTTTTTCCTTCACATCTCCTCGCTAAGGATCACACCTACAACATCCTCAAAATTCAAGCTTACCTTGGTAGGGACTACATTACTCACAGTCATAACAAAACTATCCCAACTATCAGGCAAAGAACATAATATTAGTAAAGCTCTAACTTCATTATCAAACTTGATTCCAACTGAAGTGACCATACTTACAATTGTATGAAAATCATTTAGATGATTAGCTATTGAACCATTCGTAGACATTTTCATGTTAAACAATATTTTCATAAGAAAATTTTTATTAGAAGCTGAAGGTTTCTCATATAACTTCCCAAGTTTATCCATGAAATCCTTTGTAGTTATTTGATCTACAATGTTAAATGCAACACAAGATGCAAGGCATAATCCTATGGCTCCTAATGCCTTCCTATCAAGTAATGACCAATTTACATCACTCATACTTACAGGTTGTCCTCCTTTCCCCTCCAAGGGGAGTTAAAGTTCCTTTTGATATAGGTAATATTCCATCTACATTTTCCACAAATCAAAATTCTTACCATCAAACTTCTCAACTCTGAGTTTGATCTCTTCTCCCATAGCTCCCACTAAGGCTAATAGCCTTCTTATGATTTACCACTTCAACAAAACACACAACCAATGGCTCTAATACCAGTTGTTAGGAATAAAATACTTATAAATCTAGATATATCATTACCATAAACTAGATCTAAAGCTATGTAATAAAATTCATCACAAAAACATTCATTAATTCACCATTAATATAAAAGCATAAATGAGAGCAAGATAATAATAATAACATAGATCTAACATGGTTCAATTTGAGCTACATCCACCAATGAAAGTTCTCAAATAAATTAGTAATCTAAAAAAAGATTACAATGAACTCTCACAAGGATAGAAAAATCTCTTATAAAAAAGTGCTACATAAAAACTACACTTTCACTTGCACCTGCACAATGCTATATCTCACAAGTTGCTAAACCACACCCTGTAATAAACACCTGCACTTTGCAAAAAACCTATACTTTGACTCTGATCCTTAAAGCCACACCTTAAAAATAAACCATCAACCTCTAAAGGCCACACCACACCCTGTATATATAGAAAAATAAAGAAAATCCATAAAAAGAGGAGCAAATATGCAATGCTTATCCAAGGTAAGCATTATCCAACATGTGACAACCTTTTTCCACCTCATCAATCCTATCCAAAAGCTCTCCCAAGGAGGAATTCATCATTTCCATCTCTCCACCTTCTAAGGGCACATTTTCCCAAAATCATGTGATCACAACCAACTCCACTCACCAAGGAAGGAGTTCCCTTTTCCAAAAAATAACTAGCTTCTTCAAAATAAGGAAGTCAACATGGGAAAAGGCATCTAACAACTAACTCTATGAAATATGGATTACATAGAAACTAGGAATACAAGGAATATTCCACTCACATGTGGAGAACATGAAAATTATGCCCCCCACATCTTTGGATCTCTTTAATCCCCTAAAATGTATTCATATTGTCATGTGATAGCCCTAAATCCACACTTGACAAAAAAAAGTGGAAGCTAGATACATGAGAAAGATTGACAAGCAAGATAACATGAAGGACAAACAAAGCATGTAGTATCCTATTAATAAGGTATATGATAGTTTAAATTTTAATATTGATAGTGCAAATACTAATGATAAGGTGTATAGGCAAGTTCATAGGCTGAAAGATCCTACAAAGTTGGAAAAGGATCATGGATATAAGATGCCATTGTGAATGAAACAACTAGTTATAGAGGTAAGATTAAAAGGTTATCAGTAAAGGGAAGCATATGGTGGACATACAAGCAAAGGATCAATAAATAAAGTAAGAAACTTTCGATTTGAACAAATAGATAAATGGACTCCAAGGCAAGCTAAGTGTATGCAAGGTAAAATATGGGTTCTCAAAGGAAAAAAGGAAGCAGTAAAATATGATGAGATCAGTCATGATGAAGAAGACATGCCCCTAATGATCCCAAAATAAAATAAAGGTAAGGAGATTGCTTGTGCTAAGATGTATAGTGAAGAATTGAATGAGATTTTATCTAGGAAGGATGAAGTATGGCAAAATATGTTTGTAAGTGCTAATGTGTAGCTGGTAGAAAATGTTCAATTGATGTCAAAATATGAGCATATTGATAGGAAATTTACAAGGAAAGAGAGATCTTTTGAAATCCATAAGGTTGATGAGGAGAAGTTTAGACTTGAGTAAGGAAAAGAAGAGCCAATATGGAAAACAATGACAAGATTTGATGAAGCAAGTACAAAACTAGAAGACCTCTCTTGGAGACAGGAGATAGAGTTTATAGATGAGTTAGTAAATCCATCAAATCAAGTAGCTTTAGTAGGTACTTAGTCATATTATAAATCAAGCAAGGAAAGATAAGAAGTTCACAAAAATGGTCATAAATAATAGGTCTATGTGAACTAAGAAAGCAAAGATGAAATCAGTAATGATGAAGAGGGTAAACCCATTGAATAGGCAAAGATTCGAGGAGACTTCAATCTAGATAAAGACTAAGTATATGTATATAAACTGAGCATGAGAACATCATAGAGGCACATTGGCAAAAAGTGTCCCCAAGGAATAAACAAGTGGCCAAAGATGACTCAAATCCAAATAAAGTATATGAAACTGAGATGAAAAAGGTAAATAAATAGGTAACAAATGTGGAGGACATGGATAATGAAGAAAAACATGACATAGATAAGCTTATACAGTACATAAGAGTTAAGGAAGATTTCTTCACAAGGCAAGACAAGCTAAAGAGAAAGAGGCAAATAAAAAGAATACAATTGGATGTAGTCAAAGGAGATAAGAACAAAGGAAAGAGAGGCCAATTGAGAGAAGATCATAAATTGGAAAGAAAAAAATAAGGATAACCAAACTATTTGAGTTGGAGTTCAAATCTTTCCCTCAATGGAAGTATGATGCAGGGGCATCAAAGAAAACAATACACATTTGGTTATGAATAGGTGTTTATGTGTTATGCATGTGTGTGGGGTCTTATAATATCCTTTGGAAGGTATTGTATTGTTTGAAAGAGTCTCTAGGTGTCCTTTAGTATCCCATTGGCATTTTCCTACCAAAAGGGCCAATTTGAATATTTGAATCTTGTATGAGAGTTAGAGAGTGTCTTGAAGTTGGTCATGAAATGTAAGGCTGATCAGATGTTAATTTAATGTCCTAAATAGGTCTGAGAGTGTACTAATAGGTATTATATGTTCACATCATGAGGAGAATACAATAGATCAAGAATCTTGAATGTATTGGCCACATCATGGCAGTTGTCAAAAGGCAAGGTAGTTTTTATTGTCTTGAAAAAGATAATGCAATGATTTTTTTTCAAATAAAGGTAGTTGGACTCATTGGGAGAGTTATTTAGGAGTTGGTAGAAGTCATAGGTATGAAGGGGAGTTGAGATAATGAGTTTAGAGGAAGAAATTAGTGGGAAATAGAGGATCTTTGTATTCTGTCCATGGAGGCATAGTTGACATTATAAAGAAATGAAATCAATAAAAGTGAGAATGTTTAATATATATACATATATATGTTTTCATGTTGATATCATTTTGTGAATATACTCGATGTGGTTTAATCCTCTAAGCCCCCTGGATCAGTATACTATAACTTAAGTGGCAAAGATTAGGTCGTATAAGACTATGATAGGAATTATATATTGTTTCACTAAATTTGTGAGATTAGTATATAAGGAAATTTATCAAGTAATGGATTATTGCATTATGTTGATCTCCAAGATCTATGTGTGGTGTATTTCAAACATTTATAACGCTATTTAATAAGAACAAGGGTTTAACATAATAGTGTTTGAGTGCCTTATTCAAAGGAGACAGTTAAAACATCTATATGTCATCTCAATAATGAAGTATACATATGAATAGAGATTCTTGGGGTATAAATATTCTAGATGAAGACAATGTGCTATGAAATAATATTGTTGAATTGTTTTAAAACCTCAAGTAAAACAAATGTGCTCTTAAACCCTATGGTAGTGTTTCCAATTAGATTGTGAACATAGAACTTTGTATTCTACCCTTGAGGATGGTACTAAGAGAGTTTTCATCAATATAATTATTGAATAAAGTATGATAAACCTAAGGCAACCTTAAGTTATTGAATAAATTAGGGTTATTATTTCCATTCTCAAATTCCATTGATATAGTCCTCCAAGGAACTAGAAACCCTATCAAATGCCTAGTTTGGGTTAGTATATGCTTATTCAATAGAAGTGAATGTTTTTAAAAGTTGTATTATCTTTAGATAGACTCATTATAGCTAATTTTATTAATTTAATTGTCCTATATCCCATTTTATGTCATTTTGTGCACTCTCAGCCACCTATAGGCTTGCACAAACCTAGGTTAGGGTTTTTAGAAAGAAACTCTTGTATCTCAAGTTTGAACTAATGAAAATTGCTAAAACTTTATAATCAGGTAGATTAAGACATATTTCAATGGATTAAGGTGGTTTTGAACCTATATGGTATTGTATGGTATATATATTGAAGACTATGTTGTAATTAGGCATAGAAACCTAATGAGGTTAACAAGTGGTAATGAAAAGATGGATATGCCTGAGGAGTTAAAGATTAAAACTTATTGATAAGTTGTAAGGAGGAAAAGGGTACCATAATATGTTATTATTTTTTATAGAGGATATATATTTAGGTCAAACCAAGGAGCTTTGTCCTTTAGGAGGCCTAATTGGCAAAATAGTTACAAAGGAAAGGGTACCTACATAAGGAGTTGAGATGGGGAAACTTATTGTGAATTTGGAGGGATATAGAGGGTGCCCCAACATGAGATTAATTATTATGGATCAGTGATAAACTGCTCAAACCAAGGATATTTTCCTAAGTAAAGGCTACAAGGAGTAAGCTTTATTGTAAGCTTGAGGAGTATAGAAAGGAATGAGTCAGAGTTTGAGAGGGGTTGAATCAGGTATGTTAAGACCTAGAGAGGTTATCCAAGATGAAATAATTCATACATGAGGTCTAGAATGAGAATTTAGGTTTTGAGTCTCGAGTGATGAACCTACTCCAAGCTAGTGAATGAGTAAAATGGAGAAGAGAGGAATTAAGGGACTATTTTAGATAATTTGGACTTATGTATAGTCCAAATAAAAAAATATCAATAATACACCTACATCATTAAATTTTTTATAATTTTAAATTCTCTCCAATCTAATAAATGGGGAATAGATCTAAATTATTACCATACTCTTCAAATGTAACTTACGTAGAACCCAAAAACTATTCATTTTAAAAGATTATCTCTCATCCAATTTTGGGACATAAGTCCAAATTATCTAAATTAGTCCTTATTAATGAATGGGATGTGATAAGTGTAAGACTAAAAGGTTGATGAAGGGTATAAGGATAGAGAGGAATGGTTCAAATGTGATTAGTGAATAGGGTTATGTATGATAAAGTTAGTAAGCCAAGAGATGAGAAAGAGCCTTGGGAAAAGTGAGTCAAGATAGTGTGAAACCAAGAGTGAGACTTTGAGAAGCGATGGATAAAGAGTTATAGGCCTAGGCTCTACATCAATTAATAAAATGAAATCAAGTTCTTTACACTGCACCATTGTCTCAAGTTTTTTCATGATAACAAAATACATAACATTTTTGTCACACCTTATGACCTTTGTATTCTTCCTTTGAGATCAAACATGCAATCCTATAGTGTGATTTGTGAGGAATGAATATTTCCACCAACCCAATCTGACACTTGAGAAATATTTCATTAGAAACAATTTATGTTATGATTGTATTAGCAATGCACAACTTGGTTAAGGTGGTGTGATTCTAGAGACAACTCAATAAACACAATACATAAGTAATACGTAAAATGGTATAAATAAGTTATACACTAATAAAATATAATGAATAACTATATTATTGGAGTTATGTGTATACAATCTCACCTAAAAGGTAAACTTGGATTTTACCAATTGTTACCACCTCCATGTAGACTCCACTCACTAGCCCTTTTAACTACTTGTCTGGGAGAAACTTCACATTCACACAACTCAATAGCTTCCTTCACATCATAACTCTAAGACTATAGGATTCTCCTTATTTTATTTCCTCTTATTGCCTCCTTATTGTCTCCTATTATTGTGTGAGGGGGAGCATATATAATCTTAAGTCCTTCCATCTCATCCCAAGATAATACAAGATTCCTCTTTAACCAATATTAGGTAGGATTAATTTTGACATGGCTCAACCTACCAAATAGAATCCTCACCTAATCATATACTATACCTAATATTTCCTAGAATTTTTTGAATAATAGACCAAATTTTTCCTAGACTTCACCTAATATTTCATATACTTTTCATAATGGTAGACCGAATATTTCCTATACCTAATATTTCCTAGACTATGCATAATAAGAGACCAAAAATATTCCAAAATATTTATGACATCACTCTTTTGTAATCATTATAAATAAATTATTATTTATTTGGGACCACCTTGACCGTAGTGACCTATTTACCATGGCAATGATATTTTGACATTACCACAACTATTTATGACCAAAATTTACTTTTTAGTATAGACAACATCCCCTAAGTTACTTTTGTTGTAGGTTTGTCAATGATGTCTCCAACGTGACCAAGGATATTGATGAGGTGTCATGTGTGTTAATATGACAATGACAAAGTTTGCTTCAATGTGCTTCAATGTTCTTGCATAGTTCTTCATTGTTTGACTCTTATAGGTACTTGATAGATGAAATTGATGGTATGGACATGTTGTAAAGACCATATGGGGTATTATGAGTGCTTATAGTGCTTTTGGAAGTGAAAATAATTCATCATAGTATTCATATAAAGGTCTAGGTTCAAGTAGTCATCTTGACATACATGACAAAGTGATCAGATTGATAGCTTGGAGAATATATGGCATATGTGCAGATGAATAAAGATAAAGATAAGGCTGTGAGGAATCCATAGATGTCTTGATAAATTTATGGTGTGTCATGTGATATTTTGGAATGATAAATAGACATATTATATCTTAAGATAATCCAAACCATCACTACACATCATGTAGATATGAATGAACTAGTAAGTTTGTGTATTTAATGCAGGTACTTAGAAAGTCAACTAAGGTCAAAGGTTTTCAAGGAGATGTTGTCTATAGTACTAAGAAAGTAGCCTAGATATTTGGAATCTTGAAGTGTTTTATAACTCAATTTATAAACCTTCAAATTTTCTCTTATAAATTATGATGGACCAGAGACTATCAAGTTTAACTACATTGAGGTATGAGGTCAAGTAGTCAGTAAATCTAACGGTGTATGTTAAATCATAGATTGTGATCCAATGGTGCACATAAAGTTAATATGTTAAAGAATGAACATGTTAATGACATAAGTCACAAAAATTTATCTTGTACATAATATCAATGGTTCGTGGGTGTTCCTACAGATAGAGATCGATAGTATGGGTCAAGTCAAAGAGTCAATGTGCATAGAAGGCATGTAGAGTTACCAAGTGGCACAATCACAGGAGCTTGGATTGAAGATCAATGGTGAACATTGTAAGGTAAATACAAAGATAATTTGAGGAGATAGATATATTTAATTTATCTAAAGTTTCTAGGGAGCATAATATGAGGTTAAAGTGCTCAATGTTTAACATCTACTTAGTGACCGTTGGAATTTAAATATTCAAATTAACGAGGGAAAACCAATGCTTAGTTTTTATGCTATATATTTTGATCCAAGATGAGTTTATTGATGAAGTAAAACTAAAAATTTTAAATTAATTCAAGGAACATCCACATAATCTAGTTATAAGGTTTGAATGTGTGTATAGTCAAAGATATTGAGCTCCAAAGTTGATTGTGTTTGAACATGTTCTGTCAGTGACTCGAGAAAGATAATTGAAGAGTTATTGATATAAGTTTAATGTTTCAAGATGAAATAAATATTAGAGAGTGTTTTATACTTCATTAATACTATCTATATTGATTATGTAATTTTTATCAACCCATAATCAGTGTGAATAATTGCTTAAAACTTAATTATGTTTGTTGATTACACTGGTAGTTTGAGTGACCATCTTACAAAGGTAAGTTGAAGGTGTTTTGAGTATAATTGAGGAATAAAATGAATATGAATATGTCAAAGAAGTATAAAATATTGATGATAAGGTATTATATTTCATGATATGCCCCTGATCAGTTATGGAGAGTCAAAATAGTTTGATTGTATTTTGACTGTATGTGACCAATCTAAGTGGTCATTCTAAGAGAGTTGTTTTGAGTGCTTAAAGCCTATGTTGAAGTGTATAAATCACATGGTCATGTAGCTAAGGTCTTGAAGGGTTCACCCATGTGATATAATCATATAGATTGTGAAATATTTGAGTAGTTTCTTCAAAATTTTGAGACTATGGTTTCTGTGTATGAAGACCTAATTAGTAGGTTCAAGGTGTGAGTTGGTATTCCAAGTGGCATGGACCCATGATGGAATTAGAAAGGGTATATTAGAGATATTTTTTATGTGTTTTAAGATTTGGTAAAGGATGAAGGTGGTCAAAGTAGTCTCATATATAGTGTGTGAGTATGAAGGCCTAATGGTTTTAGGTCTCACAAAAACCTAATGGTGGTTTGGGGCTAATGAGGTAATGGCCGATATATGAGAATGGATTATAACTATGTCTTAGCATGATATAAGTCTTAAGGGTTAAGGAAATTCTTATGGATAACTAAGAAAATAATATTCATGAAGACTCTATAAAGAGTTAAAGAAAAGGTGATGGTTTCTAGACTTGGTGTACATAGAGTTGAGTAGTTGTGCAAGTGGATTCAAGTGAAGGAGATAAAATTTGAAAGAAAAGGTATAGGTTATTAAGGACCATAAAAGAGTGAAGAGGATTAGTCATTCTTGTCTGATCAAGGTTTTGAAGGTAAACACATAGGTCATTGGACCTAATCATCCAAGAAGAGGTAGATTGAATGAGTAAGCCCTAGAGGTTGATTGAGTGAGTGTGCTTAGTGGATGGGTTGAAGAGTAGAGTAGGTTGAGGATTGTGTGCATGACCTACAAGTCATGTTTTTGATGTTTTTATAGATTTTTTATAGGTTTTATGATTTTGTATGTGCTAATAAGTGAAGAGTGATCCAAAAAGATGTTTTGGATGTATTACTTGTGGGTACAAGTTTGTGAGAGTGTAAAAGGGAAAGAGAGAAAGTAAGATAATTCCATCATCAGGTGTAGAAGACATAAAATTAGAGGTGGAGATTAGATCAAGGTAGTTGGGTTGGTTCTTGGTTGCCTAGGGGGGTGGTTCCTCCTTGTGAGATGGGTATCTCACTAAACTAACGGATGGGTGTTCCTTGATTAGTTGGTGTTGGTTTGGATGTTGGATTTTATTTTATAGGACTATAGTCCATCTTGTAGGGTTCAATGGGTTTTATCCTCTAAGAGGGTTTCACACATATAACATGTGTTATGTGTTTGATCTTGCTATATCTTCCTTTTTTATGTAATGGTTAATTTGTATGCATCATGATTATATGTATTGAATATTTAAGAGTTGGGAACTGAATTAGATTATCTTGCATTAATGATTCACCTCCCCCCCTCTCAGTGATTATACCCCTAAAAATTAGTATCAAAGTAGGACCTTCATTGCAATTTTAACCACTTGAAGCTGATCTAAGGTACAATATGGGTAAAAAAGAAAGTTATTCTTAAAAAAAAAGAACATCATAGATGAATAAGGGTTATATGATAGTGAAGAAGAAGTTGATCTAGAAGCTGAGATCATGGGTGCACTTGGTGAACTAAAGGAGAAAAAGAAGAGAAAGGAGAAAAAGAAGAGGAACCATAAAATAAGGAATATGATCAAAGGTATTGAAGCATAAGTTAGGTCTTTTGAAGGGAGTTTTTCATGCAAGTCCATGAGAGAGGAAAAGGAAAAGCAAGAACTGATCAAGTCTATAGAAGAGCAAGCATGTAGATTGAAGGATGACAAGGCTAAATAAGAAAAGGAGGATAAGGAGACCATAAAAGATCTCAAAATTCAATTAGAAGATACAATTTCAAGCATGAGAGATAAAGAAGATGAATGTGTTCAATTGAATACTAATCTTGTTTCCCTAAAGGATGAGCATGAAAAGGTCATAGTCAAGATAGGCAAGCTTGAAGATGATCAAAATAAATTAGAATAAGAGAAAGAGGATGGTAGCATGAAAGACAACAAGTCATATCGGGTAAAGAGAAAAATGAAGACATTATTTGCTACAGTTGTCAAAGAGTTAGTCACATTGTTAGGTTCTGCACGTAAAGACCATGAAGTTAAGATAAGTTCAATCAGGCTCCTAGAGTGAAAGAAAGAAGACAAGCTAGATAGATCAATGCAATGAGATATTCATCCTAAGGTAATTTTTATGCATGTAATCAATTTTGACACATTTCTAGAGAATACAAGAGTAGAAGAAATCAGTCAAATAAAAATTACAATCATCATCAAGTAAAAGGTATGAATGATCTTGTTTGTTTCAAATGTCATAGAGTTGGTCACATTGATAGGTATTATAATAACATGTTGAATGAGTTCTCAAAGAAAAATAAGCTGTATGGATCCCCTAATGTGAAAGAAAGAGGTCACAAATGGTTGTTGAAACCTAATCCTATTTCTGAGGCCAAAGACGATTTGTTTGTCATGATAGACATGAAGGAAAGTCAAGAGTTTTTATTGTCTACATTTTTAAAAAAGTTTGAAGAAAAAAATGAAGTAAATTATTCATTCAAAGTCAATTTAGTGATGAGGTAGAACTGCAATTCAAATGAGAGTATGGAGATATGGGAGTCTCCTAAGTTTTGGGACTTTTAGTCTCACTATGTCAAAGGGGTGTCTCTCTCTAAGCTTAAAGGAGACACTTTACATAAAGAGGAATCATGGTGGATGCTTGTTGGGTCTTGGTTGGTGTTGCATGACAAGAAATTTAAGAATATGAGTTATAGTAGAAGAAAGGTATGGATGCAATCATATTTCATCCATAGTCTCTTGAGGTAGCTTGATCTGGTGTAGTGCCTTGAAAGTACTTGGGAACTTTGTTTCTGGTGAGTCAATTTTCTTTGTGTTTGTACTTTTTATTCTAATCAATAGTATGGTCAATCTTGAGAGATGACTTGTGGGCCCTAGAAGTTCAAAGATTGGTATGGATTTAGGGAGAATGAACTCAGGTGTCTTGAGTGTGGTATGACATTTTGGCATGTTTCTTGTGAGAAAGATGTGTCAAAGAGAATATATTGGTTGTATATTTGATCATGATCTAAAGGGGAGAATTTTTGAGATAATTCATCTCAATAATCTTGTGTTGTTTGGTATGCTTCATCAGCTCAAGTGCAGCAGCTCAGCTAAAGGTGTGAAATCAAGGATGATGAGTTGTCAAGATATTCTATTACATAGAAAGACTAAAGACTAGATTGTTATGGAATGTGAAGAATATTGGAAAAAATGTAATCCATGAGGTTTCATATATTTTTTGGGTCAAAAGAGTCATCATTTATTGAGTTTGGCCATTTTTATGAGTGTTCACTGCCTAGTGAGTGTTAATCTTGCAAATTTGATGATTTTTTGATCTTGGAAGACAAAAGTGAGTTGAGATCAATTGAGTTTGGTATTTAAAAGTGGATGAGGAGTCTTGGTGATGTCAAAATGTTGTCATGATCAATTTTTGGTGTTTTGGCATGTTGACTATTGTATGTGCAAGGTCTACAAGCTGGGTATGGAGATTTCCATGTGTCTGTTAAAGAATTGAAAGTTGTTAAGGTTTCTTAGTGGCATAGAAATATGTGATGAATTTATTCATATATTCTCTAGGTGGTTTAAATCCATGAAAGTATTTTGTGTGCAATTAGATAATTTTATTTGCTCCCAGATTTCCCAGTTTGTGTTTAAGGGTATGTAAGTCAAAAACCATGGTATAGGAAGTATGAGTTCTCAAAAGTGTCTAAGCTCAAAATTTGGTACATAAGTGTTCATTGGTGACTTATAGGTGTGGAATAAGTTTCAAGTGATGGCGTTGACTGGAAGATAATATGTTGACCATTTTTGTTTTATAAACCTAGTGTTTTGGCCTTTATTAGAAAAGTGGTTTGCCTCATGAGTTGAGGTCTAAGGCTACTTAATCAATTGAAATGGCCAAATGGGTGCTAAAAAATCCTTTCATAGTCTTCTATTAGTACATGTTTGGTTCCATGGAGGAGGATTTGTACAAATGGAGGGCTAATTAACTAATGGGTTTGTTAAGGAAGTATGTTGCAGAGAAAGAGCTAAGTATTTATTTTTGGCATGCATGAGGGGACATATGATAATGTATTAGATATGGAATTTAAAGTCATGAGGGTATCTACACAAAATGTTATGGGCTCTGTAAGGTCTAGGTAAGGGATACAAGGCCTCTAAGCAAGGCTAGTATGAAGAACTTGACTTTTTGGTCTTTTCTCTAAAATAACAAGGTGATAAAAAGGTGCCTAAGCTCAGGTGACTTAGGGGAAGTCCCTCTTAATGTTTTTAAGTTGCTTTCATGGAGTTTATGATGTTCATGTACGTTTTTCATAGAAGTTATGCACGATCAAAGAAGAGTGTAGTCATGGAGCATGTTTGAGAAGTTCGAGGTAAGAAGAGGTATGCACCATGTTAGGGGGACTATATATCATGTCTCAAAGGTTCACCTTTCCTATTATTTGTCCTTGAAGCCTTTTAAAGTTTGTAGGATTAGGAGTTGAACCCACTTTATCATTATGTCAAAGGGGGAGAAAGTGCTTAAAGAGAGAGATAGAGTATGAGCATAAGCATAAGCATAAGCTTTATATTGGTGTTTGATATCAATGACAAAGGGGGAGATTGTTGGAGGTTTGTCAATTATTTATCCAAGGTGATAAAGTATTTTGATGAGGTGTCATGTGTGTTAGGATGATAATGAAAAAGTGTGCTTTAGTATTCTTGTGTACTTCATTGTTTGACTTGGTAAGTAATTCATGGATGATATTGATGGTATGGACATGTTTTAGAGACCCTATGGGGTGTTATGAGTGCTTAGAGTGCTTGTGAAAGTAAAATTAATTCATTAGAGTAGTTATATGAAGGTTTAGGTTTAAGTAGTCATCTTGATAGACATGACAAAATAATCAGATCGATAGCTTGGAGAATTATGGCATATGTGCAGATCAATAAGGATAAAGAAGAGGTTGTGAGGCATCCATAGATGTCTTGATAAAGTTTTAGTGTATCATGTGATATTTTGAAATGATAAATAGCCATATTTTAGCTTAAAAGAAGCCAAACCATCATTGTACATCATGCATATATGAATGAACTAGTAAGTTTATGCATTTAATGTAAGTAATCAAAAAGTTAACTGAGGTCAAAGGTTTTTATGGAGATGTTGTCTATAGTGCCAAGAAGGTATCCTAAAGATTTGGACTCTTGAAGTGGTTTTTAGCTCAAGTTATAAACTGTCAAATATTCTCTTGCATAATTTGATGGGTTAGGGATAGTCAATTTTAACTATGTTGAAGTCTGAGGTCAACTAGTCAGTAGATCTAACAATGTGTGTTAAATCGTAGCTTGTGATCTAATAACGTACATAAAAGTCAATATGTCAAAGAATGAATGTGATAGTGACATGTGTCAAATTCATGGATCTTGGATATAAAATCAATGGTTTTTGGGTGTTTTTATAGATAGATATCGATGGTAGTGGTCGAGTCTAAGAGTCAACATGTGCATAAGGCATGCAGAGCTACCAAGTGGCACAATCATGAGAGCTCAGATCAAAGATCAAAGGTGAGATTAAAGGTAAAAACTAGGATAATCCAAGGAGATAAATGGATAAATTTTGTCCAAATTTTATAGGGAGCATGATATGAGGTTAAAGTTCTTGATGTTTAACATCTACTTAGTGACTGTTGTAATTTGAATATTCGAATTAATGAGGAAAAATGAGTGCTCATTTTTTGTGTTATATCTTTTGATCCGAGATGAATTTATCAATGAAATAAAAATAAAATTTTTAAAGGACATCAAAACACATCCATATAATCTAGTTATAGGTTTTTAATGTTTGTATAGTCAAAGATATTGAGATCTAAAGTTGACTATGTGTTTGAACACGTTTTGCAAGTAGTCTGAGAAAGATAATTAAAGAGTTATTGATAGTATTTTGATGTTTCAAGATGAATTAATTATTTTATAGTGTTTTATACTAAATTAATAATATTTATATGGATTATTTAGGTTTTATCAATCCATATTTAGTGTGAACAATTTCTTAAAATTTGACTATGTTTGTTGAATACACTAACAATTTAAGTGACCATCTTGCATAGGTAAGTTGAAGGTGTTTTGAGTAGAATTGAGGAATAAAATGAATATTAAGATGTCAAGGAAGTCTCAAATATTTATGAAAATGTATTATATGTCATGATATACTACTGATCAATTATGGAGATTCAAAATAGTTTGACTGTATGTGACCAATCTGAGTGGTCATCTTGAGAGAGTTTTTTTAGTGCTTAAAGCCTGTGTTGAGGTGTCTAAAGCACATGTAGTTGTATATGAGGTCCTATAGGGTTCATCCATGTTATATAATCATATGGATATGTGAAATATTTGAGTAGTTTATTTAAAATTTTGAGACTGTGTTTTCTATGTATGAAGACCTAAAGAACAAGGAGACCTAATTAGTAGGTTCAAGGTGTGAGTTGGTGTTCTAGGTGGCATAGACCCATGAGGGAGTTATTAAGGGGATATTATAGATAGTTTTAATGTGTTATAATATTTTTTAAAGGATGAAGGTGGTCCAATTAGTGTTATATATAGCATGTGAGTATGAAGGCCTAATTATTTTAGGTCTCACCAAAACCTAATGGTGATTTGGGGATAATGAGGTAATGGTCGATATATGAGAATGGATTTGAGATATTTATTAGTGTGATATAATTATTAAGGGTTAATGTAAGTTTTATGGATAACCAAGAAAATAATATTCATGAAAACTCTATAAAGAGTGAAAGAAAAAGTGATGGTCTCTAGACTTGTTGTAAGTAGAGTTGAGCAGTTATGCAAGTGGATTCAAGTGAAGGAGAGAATTTTTGAAAGAGAAGGTACAAGTCATTAAAGACCATTAGAGAATGAAGAGGATCAATCATGCTTATCTGATCAAGGTATTAAAGGTAAACACATAGGTCATTGGACCTAATGAGCCTAGAAGAGGCAAATTGAATGAGTAAGCCCTAGAGATTAGTTAAGAGAGTGTGCTTAGTGGATGTATTAAAGAGAAAATTAGGTTAAGTATTGTGTACAGGACCTATAGGTCATTTTTTTGATGTTGTGATATTTTTGTTTTAGGTTTTATGATTGTGTATGTGTTACGAAGTGAATAATGATCCAAAAGGATGTTTTGGATGCATTGCTTGTGTGTGCAAGTTTGTGAGAGTGTAAAATGGAAAGAGAGAAAGTAAGATAAGTCCATTATTAGGTTTAGAAGACATCAGATCAGAGGTGGAGATTATATTAAGGTATCTAGGTTGGTGTTTGGTTGCCTATGGGGTTAGTTCCTCCCTACGGGATGGGTATCTCAATAAATTAAGGGATGGGTGTTGATCAGTTAGTGTTGGTCTAAATGTTGGATTCTATTTTATAGGACTGTAGTCCATCTTGAAATGTTTAGTGGGTTTTATCCCCGAAGAGGGTTTCCCACATATATCATGTGTTATGTGCTTGATCTTGATATATCTTCCTTGTTCTTTGGAATGGTTAATTTATATGCATCATGATTGTATGTGCTAAATGTTTAAGAGTTGGGAATTGAATTGGGTTATGTTTACCCCCTCTTAGTTATTATACCCCTAAAAAAATTGATCGTTACCATGTAATATTTAATTTTTACTTTATGACCTTCTATGGTGTGCATTTTTATTCCTTAATGGGTGTTAATAAATTATAATATGTGTCACTACTAATTACACTTTACATCAAAATACTTACAATATTTTAACTATTGAGAATTAAATTATGGAGGGAAATTTTTGGTGTTGACATCTTCCCCCTCAATTTCTTCTTTGTCTTTAGAGTATACTATCATAGACATTTGATGTTGATGCCCTAAATATATTCAACTTGTCATGGTTGATCCTTTTAATTTTTGGAGTGCCATCTAATTATTCAATTGTATGTCCCATTATCATGCACTATTACTATCATGTATGGTCCCATTCACTCAGGAATGAGATTACTATGATTTTTATTTTGATTTCAAGAATCATATGCCATGATTAAGTTGTTTACCTAAAATGGGGAACATTTGATCTTATGATCAAAGTAATTCTGCTTCATATTTTTCTTGATAATTATGTCCATCATTATAATTCAAATTAAAGATGTACCAACCTATAACTTACAAACTCACCTTCATCCATCCTTTGATTGACCAAAATTCTTATAGTTAGAAAACAAAAGTTAATGGGAAGGATGGGATTAATACCATAATAAATATGAAAAGGATAATAACCTATTTGTGATTTATATGTGGCCTTGTATGCCCATAATATTGCATGAACCTATTTATCCCATGTGTCTATCTATAAATCTTCATCTCTGTGAAAAGTTTGGAATAGTACATTTTTTCTGCTCCACTTATCCATTTGTACTTGGATTATTAGCTATTTACATCCTATGCTTGATACAAAATCTATTTACCAATTATTTCACCTCTTCATTGATGCAATGACTACCCTAATTTGTTATAATTCCTGGTGGACAATCAAATCTTTTAACAATGTGCTTGTATAAAAATCTTGAAAATTCATCCATTGAAGTTATTTTTAAAATCATGGCCTCAACCCACTTAGTCAAGTAGTCAGTGGAAAGGACAATATAATTATTTCTTTGTGGTGTAGGTGGAAGTGGACCCATAATATATATTCAACACTTTTAAAGGTCTGTGTGAAAAAATAAGACACAATGGTTCTAAAAGAAGTCTTACAATCCCCATGTGATTAACATATATCACATGTCTTACAATAATTTAAAAAATGTTTAAAAAGTGTTGACCAATGATAACCTTCACCAAGGATTTTCTATGTCATTAGGTGCCCTAAAAAGTGACCTCCACACGTACTATCATGAAAATCTTCAATCAACTTCCTTCTTATTTCTTGACTAACTAAAATCTACACATTATACTTATTTCTTTATGTTGTAGGTGGAAGTGGATCCACAACATCTATTCCCAACTTTTAAACGTCTGAGTGGAAAACTAGGAAACAATGGTTTTGAAAGAAGACTTACAATCCCCATGCGATTCACTTATATCACATGTCTTATAATAATTTAAAAAATGTTTACAAAGTGTTCACCAATGATAACCTTCACCAACTATTCTCTATGTCATTAGGTGCCTTGAAAAGTGACCTCTACATGTACTATCATGGAAATATTCAATCAATTCCCTTCCTATTTCTTAACTAACTAAAACCTACATCTATAAATTAATCATCATCACAAGATAAACCCTTATCATCATAGTCTTGGTAAAGTGCATCTACATTGGTATGATTCTCTCCTAGGCTATTTTTAATGTCAAATTCATACTCCTACAACAAAAGTATCCATATCACTATCATGTATGGTGGGTTAGGCTTGTTTACAATGTATTTCTAAGATTGATGATCTAAAAAAATTTCCATGGCAAATAACACCTATTTTTTTTCACAAAAATAATAATATTTAGATCCTCTTTCTCAATTCTAGTATAGTTTACCTTATCACTACTCATTTTCCTACTCACAAAGTAAATTAGATGATCTTCCCATTCATATCTTGTCAACCCAATCTAACACTCAATAAATCTTTCACTAGGAACTCCTTGTGTTATGATTGTATTATTTATGCACAACTTGGTTGTGGTGGTGTGATTTTGGAGATTACTAAAAAAATATAATACATAGATAATAGGAAAAATGGTACAAATAATTTACACAATAATAAAATGTAACAATTAACTATGCTATTAAAATTATATGTATACAATCTTACTCAAAAGGTGAAATTGGCTTCCACCAAGTGTTGCCACCATCATCTGGACTCCACTCACTAGCCCTTCAAAAAATATTTCTGAGAGAAACTTCACATTCACACAAACCAATCGCTTTCTTCATACTCAAACTATATGACTCTAGTATTATCCTTATTTTTATCTTCTTTATTTCCTCTTTGTGTATGCCTTTTTATATGGCTCCCTCTCTGTGTGTGAGGGGGAAAGTATGCATATTTTTATATAATATTAAGGCCTTAAAAATCGTATCAAGATAATAAAATTATCCTCTCTAACCAAATATTAGGTAGGATTAGTTTTGACATGACACAACCTACCAAATAGAATCCCCACCTGATCACATAATAATAGACTTTACTTAATTTTCCTAGACTTTTCCTCATAATAGACCAAATATTTCCTAGACTTTTCCTAATATTTTCTATAATTCTCATAATAACATACCAAATATATCAAAGATATTTATGACAACTATTTTATAATTATTACAAATAAAATATTATTTATTTGGGACCACCTTGACCCTAATGACATATTTACCATGACAATGATATTTTGACATTAGAATAACCATTTATGTTTTTTTTAAAAAAAATTTACCATGGATTATCATTTTTAAAATATTCCCTAAACTACATTGATCATTAATATGGAATATTCACTTTTATTTTATAACATTCCATGGTGTGCATCATTATTTATTGCCAAACACTAATAACTTCTAATAGTCAATACTACTATTTACACTTTACATAAAATTATTTACAAGATTTCAACTAATGAGAATTAAATTTTAGAGAATTTTTTTTGGTGTTGATAGATTCCCACTCCTTATCTTTTATTCCATCCTTAGAGTATATTGTCAAATAATTTTGATGCTAGTGCCTGAAATATATTTAAATTTTCATGGGATCCATTTATTGATTAGAGTGTCATCTAATTATTTAAATTTATATGTCCCATTATCATGCATTTATACTATCATCTATGGCCCAATTAATTTAGGAAGGATATTACTATGGGTTCTTTTGTAATATTGATAATCATATGCCAAGACCAACTCATTCACCTAAAATGGGAACCACTTGACTTTACAATCAAAGTAATCTTTTTGTTTCATATTTTTTTTTGACAATGGTGTCTATCATTGTTTTTCACATTTACTCAAGAATATAAAGATGCAACAACCTATTGTATACATAATATTTTTAAACTTTATCAATTATTATTGCTTTCTCTCTTATAGGAACCCATCAAGTCACAATTTCTCTAAGTGCATGCCTTAAAGGGTGTACTGAGAAAGGGGTGGGTAGACCATTGGTGCTCCATAATATTTGTGTTCCTTATACCACCACTTATAACTAACAAAAGACCCTCCTATAAATTTTCCTAAGCTTTGACACCTCCCTTACATGCTCTTCTAAGCAATTCACCACCTTAAATAGCCCCTACCTAAGCCAAAACTCTTTTTACCATCCTCTAAACTCAATCCAACGGGTCAAACCTATTATAGGAATTGAGCATGTCACAGGACTAAGTTCACCTAGCCAAATTAGTCTAGGATCTACCTATTATATCTCCTAAACAACTAGGTTAACTAGGCTGACTATGTTAGCTAAAATTTTGGAAGGGTTTAGGGTTATATCTAGCTATTTAAACATATCCTTAACCTCATTTCCAATAGAGAGAATCATTCATTTTTATTATTTATTTGCTTCACCACCATTTTACTAGAGGAGTCATTGCTTAGGGTTTCATACTTCTTTAGAGAAGAATCTTGTCTTGTGATAGAAGTCTTTTAGATGCATAGGAGAAATCTTATAGCCTAGAGCTAACCTATCTTTGTTATCCTTACAAACCATAACAACATCTTGAAAAGTACCATTGACCAAGTGAGAGATTGAGGCTCGATGGGTTCATATTCAAGGTAAGTATTCTTAACTCTGACTCCTCTTCTATTAGTAGATAGATTTGCATGTCTAATAGCTTATGAATTTATTTATCTCTTCGTGCTTAGGATTGCCTCTACATTGACTTGAGTATAATATGTTGCATGTTTATTATTTATTTTTATTATTCCCCATTTGTTCCATAACCTTTGGTGAGAAATAGATTAGATTTGCTTTACTTTGCTAAAAACCATAGGACTATCTAGGGTTACTCTATGGTACTACTTGACTAGAGGATTTGGAGCCCTCTCTAGTGATATTGTATGGTAAGAGACCCCTTTGTTAGGTCTAGTAGATCCATATTGGTCATGACCTTGATTGTCTAAATGTACCAAAAATTAGAAGGGTTAGTTTGATTTATATTCTCTAATCTAGGATTGATTTATAAATGAACTTCACTTTCTTTTATATACATTCTGGTGAACACAATGTGAACTAACCCTTACAAGTTTTCTTTCATGCTTTCAATTATTTTTATTTCTTATTTATATCATTTATACATTACTAGATCAAATATATCTACTCAATCTAATATTATATGCATAGGTTTAACACATAGTCAATTCTATCGACTCTATTTGGCTTTGTGTAGGTCATCTTCAATTACGAACAACTAGATTAATCTGATCAACTCAGCTTATTTTTTCACATATAGGTTTTTAGACTCAGTCGACTCTATTTGTATGTTACAAATCTTCATCTAGATGACACAATATAAAAATAATAATTTAGCAACATTAAATCATCAACTTCATTTTCACCATCTTGGTCATTTTTTCCTTCATTCCAGTCCTATTTTTCACAATTTTCAATTCTATAAAACTATCACCCTATAGTAAACTAAGTTGACTAGATAGAGGACTCAGTTGACTTGTTTGACTATTTTTATATCAGATTATGTATTTCTCATGCTTGATAGGTTATTAGCTAGGTATTTCATCTTTTTCCCTAGTTTGTCATATGTAAGGATTTATTCCACATTGCTTAGTTAGACTAGTTTCTAATTTTGCCTTGCCTACTTATGCAAGGGCTTTCTATTGTACTAAGTATCTATTTTCTGAATATCATTTGAGTTATCTTGCTTTACATCTCATTTTTTGTAGCTTTATGTGATGTTTCTTATTGACTAAATATTCAAATCTTGGATTATTTTAATGTTTTTACAATTCTTAACCTGGTACCATAACATTGGAGAGTTACAACCATCCATTAGCTTACAAGTTTTCAAATAATTTTATTATTCTACTTACCCTTATCATTCATCCTTAGTGTATTATTCCTTATCTAGATATGTTGATTGTTTGCATTTTTATTTGATGCATTGGAAGACACATTTAAATAGGTGTTGTAGATGTAGACTATATCCTTGTTTGGACTATTCTTTGATAGAGGCATTGGGGTTTGAAGAAACTACATTTTTTCTTCTTTTTAGATTACACACTTCTCTATCTTAAAGTGTTGGAGGAGAGAAGGTCAAAGATTGAAGAGGAGGATATAAAGCACCATTCCTAGTATTTCATTGTAGGCCTACATTCCATTTTGGGAGGCATTAGAAATTCTTTCTTTGATCTAATTATATGTGTTAGCATCTTACCTGCATAAAGTTTATTTGCTTATTTGCATTCCATTAATTTTATTACTACATGGAGTATGAGGTTATATTCAAATATTTCATCCTTTGCGGATAAATGATGTTTGGGTGACGTGGAGGAGATAGGAAGCACTAGAAATTATTTTTTTCTTGCACAATTTTGTGTGGAAATTTACAGTTGAGAGGAGTGTGGAGTTTTAATTTCTTTTCCTTTTAGATCTTCATTTTTTCTTCTTGTTGTAATAGAAATTCAATTGCTTGGTTGTGTTGATATATATGTTGGAGAGCATGGATGTTAGTGTTATCTAATGTGTTGGATCTACATACAACATGCCATTCCCTATTTGGGTCAGCATGGAAGATCATTGATGGACTATGTATTTTTTTTAGACTACACATATCTTGGTGAAAAAAAACTACATCCCATCTCTCTATACTTCCATTTTTATAAACCCAGTAACTAATTTGCATTGGGATCTATGAAAATATCTCTACCCTATGTTGGAGACCAACTTAGCATTGGATTTTTCATTTCAAAGTGTGCGTTGGAACTTTCTTTGAAGCTAAGTGTTGAATCATCTTTTCCCAGCACCTATCCAAGCTTAAGACTCTCTTTTAACAAATTAGACAACTATAATCCACTTATTTTTCCTCTTAAAATAGCCTTTTATTCATTTTTTGTATTTAATAGTTTTATTTTTTGCCTTAAAAGGAAGCATAGTTCATTTACATAAGAATAGGGATCACCTGGCTGATCATTTTTCACTTTGGTTTACTTGAGGATGTTTGTGGTTCAATTTTTTTTCTAACAAGTGGTTGGAATCCTACCTTCATTTCCATTTTGATCACTAAAATCAATTTGTAGAGTCATTTTTGATGTTTTTGACCCATTTTATGAGAATTTGTAAAGCCCATATCTTTTGAACCGTAACTCAAATATGAATTCTATTTTTTTCAAAAAGTGTATGGTTTTAAATTCTCCATCCATTGATGTCACCACTTTGTAAAAATAAACTATTTTTATAAAGTGCTAAAATTGGGAGGAGTCCTTAATACAATCTTTTGGAGGGTTGTCTTAGTGTCAATTTGTGTACCATTTTGCATTCTTTTTGCTCTTTGGTGATTCACTAGCATGGCTTGTACTTATAGTATTAATCATTTTGATCCATTGAATACACATAATTACCATACATGGGGACATAAAATAGAAACATACATCAAATGCAAAGGATTATGGTCCCTAATGAATGAAACTCAACCATAGTTCACAAGCGAATATGAAAAATTTTAGTACTAATGTAATCTTGATGAGTGTATGGGTTTTATAGGGAATTATGTGAGTGATAGTTTATTAGTTTATTTAAATGGGTGTGATACTCCATTCAAAATGTGGGCTAAGCTCAAGGGTTTATTTTGGAAAGTAGATCACGTGAGAGCCATGTAGCTTAAAGTGGAGCTTACTTCACTTGATCTCGATGACTTTGCCTCTATTATAGACTACCTCACTAAGTTTAAGAATCTATTCACATAGTTGAAGAGGAATGGATGAGATAAGAAATATGAAGAGTGTGTATACCTAATCTATCCAAGTTAAGTGGTCCAATCCAAATCTTTGCTTCAACCTTTTTCTCTAACATGGATGCCTTAGGTATGGCATTCAAAATTTTTGATTTAGAGTTTTTTTATGAGAAACTTACTAGGGAGTAATCCGAATTATCTCATCTTAAGTCTTTCACCTCTCAAAAAACACTAGTAGTATCACATCCTAAGAGTAAGAGAAAAATAAAGAGTAAGAAGAAGAACACCTCTCCTCTATCTCAAAGTGCACCTAAGCCCAACACCAACACATATAAACTTAAATCATCTTCCAAATCTAATAATAAGTTTAACATATCATGCTCTTATTATCAGGGGACTGGTCATGAAGAGTCTAGGTGTTTTAAGAGAATGCAAGTCCTAGAGGATGCCATCAGAAAACACAAGATTTATATCTCCACTCTTTCTCCATCTCATGAGCATGGGAAAGCACTTAATGTTGTTTGGAGATCACATTCACCTATTTTAGATAGTTGATTTATAGATGTTGGTGCTTCACACCACATGACTTATTCTAAGGAGTCATTTGTATCTCTTAGTTTGAGTTATACTTCAAATATTATGGTTGGAGATTCTTCATTTATTTTTGTTAAGGGAAAGGGTGACATACAGCTTGATGGTAGATGCATCAATGATGCATTACATGTTGCAAATATCACCACCAATCTACTTTCAATTTATCATATTTGTCATTTTGGTCAAGGCAAGATAGTGACTTTCACACCACAAGGTGCTAAAGTTTGAGCTTTGTTAGAGCCTCATATACTTATTGCATAGGGTGTTATTGATCATAATTGTTGACTCTATTACTTTGAGTTTTTTGATGATACTCCTCCTCTATGGACGTGTTTGGTTTTTCATGCAGATTTTGAAAGTAGACCTTGGCATGAGATATTTAGACATCTTAATTATAAATATTTAAAAGAGTTAAGCACTCACATTATGGCAGAGGGTCTTCCTATAGTTTCATGTCTTGATAGATTTTTCCCTAGTTGTGCATGATGGAAACAACACCAAAATTCATTTCTTAAGGGCATGTCCAAGAGAGGTTCTTCACCACTTGAGTTTGTACACAGTGATTTGATGGTCTTTCCTACTCTTTATTTTAATGGAGATAAATATGCACTTACTTTTATTTATAATTTATCAAGACATACTTGGGTTTATTTTCTCAAGTACAAGAGTGATGTCTTTTCTCACTTCAAAATATTTAAGGCTTTGGTCGAGAAATAGTCTTCTAGTTGCACTAATAAGATTTATACAGATAATGGAGTGGGAGTACTTCAGTCAAAAGTTATTTGATTTTTTGGTACATCATGGTATTGTTCACCAACATTCTATTACACATACTTCACAACAGAATGGCTTAGTATAATGAAATAATCAAACTTTGAAGGAAATATATAAATACATGATGCATTCATGGGATTTACCTCCTATCTATTGGGCAAAGGTATTTAATTGTGAAAACTACATTCATAATTGCATGCCACATAAAGCACTCAAGAATTTGACTCCAAAGGAGGCTTGGTCTGGAACCAAGCCTGATGTCTCATTTTTAAGATTATTCGGTAGCCATGCTTGGAAATTTGTACAAAAAAAGAAAAGGAAAACATTAGATAAGAAGAGAAAACCTTTGATTTTTATAGGGTATTGCGAAGACATGAGAGCTTAACATCTTTCTTACCTTGATATTCATTTCCTAAACATGTATAGTTTGATGAGCACTTCACATCTCATGATTCTTCATCTTATTCCATGCCTTATTTTTCTTCTTTTGATGATTCATCGCCTCTTCTTGAGGATTCATTCTTTGAGGATCTAGTTCAGGAGGTCCCTGAGGAGGTTATATATGTTGAGGATCATACTCACATCAATGTTTTCACTATGCCTATGTGGGCATGCACTATAGTTTTTGAGGAAGTACCTTTCATATAATATCTTCTACCCACTCAACATCATCATACACATTATCTAAGTATTAGACTTTTATGTCAGACATTGTCTAGGGATCCATAGTCTTTTTCATAGGCTTATGGGATATGCGAGTGGGATGATGAAATGACAAATGAGTATTATTATTTTATGTAGAATCATTCGTAGGATTTTTTCACTCTTCTTAAAAAAAAATTGGTTAGGTGCAAGTGGATTTACTGCATCAAATATGTAGCCAATGGGTCCATTGATAATTATAAGGCATGTATTATTACAAAAGGGTTCTTACAAGTCGAAGGTATTGATTACTAAGATGGATTATATTCACCTTGTACTTTGTCTTGTTGCATCATAGGGTTAGCTAGTGTATTAGATAGATGTTAAGAGTGTCTTCTTGTATAGAGATTTGTAGGAAGAAATATATATGGAGTAGCATGTTGGGTTTGTTCATGATTATTCTCTTATTTGTCAACTTTGGAGGTCTCTTTATGGTCTCAAATAGTCCCCTCAATCTTAGTATGAGAAGATGGATTCTTTTCTTATCTCTATTGGCTTGTTCGCTATCACTATGATCCCATAGTGTATATCCAACATATTAGGGAGGACATTGTTATACTGGTCTTGTATGTTGATGATCTACTTCTTATAGGAAGCTCATATTCTTAGATTTAGGCTATTTAGCATCCAATTTTAGTGTAGTTTGATATGATAGATATTGGTCTTTTGCACTTCTTCCCTGGTTTATATATTTCACAATCAAATATAGGGATTCATTAAAGTTAGCAAAGTACACCCTTGATCTTATTCAACATTTTCACATGGATGATTGGAAGCTAAGTCCTTCTTTTTAGTCTAGAGTGACTCTCACTACCACTTGTAATGTTCATCTT
Organism: Torreya grandis; assembly: GCA_037957365.1. Classification (NCBI taxonomy): domain Eukaryota; kingdom Viridiplantae; phylum Streptophyta; class Pinopsida; order Cupressales; family Taxaceae; genus Torreya; species Torreya grandis. The sequence goes on along the minus strand of JARHVA010000914.1, from coordinate 2,780,343 downwards.
TGTGATCTTACATTATATAGGCAAATGGTTGGGAGTCTTATGTATTTGACCCATAATCACTCTACCATTTCATTTACAGTTGGGATTGTATTTAGGTTTTCACATTCCCCTTATGACAATCATTGGTAGGCTTCTAAGAGGATTTTATGATATCTATGAGGCACTACTAATTTTGGATTACACTACACTAGGGGTTCTACTCAATTGGTTGGGTACAGGTATTCAGATTAAATAGTTTATCTTGATGACATACATTCTTATTTTGGTTGCATCTTTTGTCTTGGTTCTTTACCTATTACTTGGTTGTGAAAGAAGAAGCAAGCTATCACACTCTCATCTACAGAGGCTAAGTATAGGGCATGAGTTACAATGAGTCATTAGGTTCTTTATCTTCATCAGTTATTGATAGAGTTTGGCTTCATGCAAGATTCACCTATTGTGATTTGGTGTGACAACCAGAGTGTAATTCATATATCCCATAACCTATTTGAGCACTAGCATACCAATCATATTGAGGTACATATAAAATTCATTCATCAACACATTTAGGATGGAGTTCTTAGCTTGGAGTACATTCCAACTCAGTAGTAGGTTGTAGACATCTTCATGAAGTCTTTTGCATCACCTCATTTCCTTGATTTGTGTGACATGTTTGGAGTTTCAAAATTTGTCCTTGAGTGGTGTTCATGAGAACATCTTCCTTATTTATTTCATGGATATATATTATACATGAGTACCTTATCATGCCTAGTTTTCAATACTCATACGGTGGATATACCACTATTTCTTTTTTTGCTATTATTATCCCCTAAGTTCACTTGGGGGGGTGTTAGAGTATGTATTTATAATGATTTTTAGGTTATTAGATAGGCATTTTTTATTTTTTCCTAGTTTATCTTATGTGAGAATTTATCCCACATTATTTAGTTAGATTAGTTTTTAGTTTTTTCTTGCCTAATTATGTAAGGTTTTTCTATTGTACTAATTATCTCTTTTCTTGAATATCATTCGAGTTGTCTTATTTTACATCTCATTTTATTATAGCTTCATGTGATGTTTCTTGTTGACTAACCCTTTAAATCTTGGATTATTGGAATGTTTTTACTATTCATAACATTTTTTTTGTCTTTTTCTCTAACAGATAGAATCTATCAAGTTGATTGTCCTTTATTATTTTATACTCAGTCGAGTCAATCAACCCAATACTCTTCAAGCAAAAATAATTAACTCACATTGGTAGTAATTGATTCATCTTTAATTTTGATGTTTGATTGCTTGAAATAGAACACATAATCTAACTAGAAAATTTTAATTAATCTATTTAGTCATATTGTTTTTCTTTTATTCACACACTACCAAATCAAAAAATATCAAAAAAAATTAAACAATTCTACCCAAGGTCTACCTACTTGGATTTAATCACCAAGAGGGAAGTTTACTTAGTTTTATGGCTAAGTATAAATACATGGTTGGTGGTATATATTGGAAAAGCACCTGTTATCCTTATCACTACATGATTATGAAGTGAGAGGGTATGCCCCTATACAAATCCAATACTATCATCAATATAGATATTTTTCACTCTTAACAACTTAAAACCAACTTGAGCTTACCTATTTATAGTTAATTTATAAATCCAAATTCCCTATCACATTTATTTTTAAAAATGTAATTTAAAACATTTAGGAATGACCGTATAGATTAGTATTTTTATTTTCAACATTATTTCTTGCTCTTTGTCAATTGTATGTTGTATTATAAAACTTGTATTGGCCAACATTGGTAAAAGGTTTGTGCTATGTGCCACAACTATATTGACTAAGTTTAACTAGTTTCTTGTGTGTTTGTTTCAATTTATATGTTAATTAATACTAGATTGTCCAAAGTCATCATTGTTAAAACTTGCCTTTATCCTCAAAACATAGTCAACCCACTTGACTATGTATCCTATAGTTTTCATTTCTATAGAAAACAATCATTATGTCTAACTCAGTTTATCACAAGCTGATATTTTTACCCTTCTATAGAACATAGTAATTCTATCTGACCTAGTCACACACAGGTTGTTCTTTTTACCTTTTTACAAAACACAGTCATTCTATTCAGCCCAATCTCTTGCAAGCTACCTATTGTGTTTACCTTTAACACATATTTTACCTATTTAATTATGTATCTTACATAGTTTCTTAATTTAACCATCTATAGAACATAGTTGACCTATTTAATTATGTCTCTTATGGTCTGTCCTACTTATTTTCTTATAGAATAGTGCCAACTAGTTTGACCTAGTATCATACCAATGTATCCTAATTTCTAAAAAGCATTTAGCTTCCCTCCCTTATTATGGATTATTTTTTTGATGATAATACATATATTTATCAAAAAAAATGATGAGTTTCACTAATCCCAATAGGCTTCCTAAAAAATGCTATGTGATACCTAACATGGATTAAAGTAATGTCCATGTTTTCAACTGCACTACCAACTATGTAACTCTTCCTTATTCTTCCACGGAACTTAGCCCTTTATTTATTATAAAAGATGAATGTGACCTTGATTACATAGATGAAATTATCCTTTTCATCAACAAAAAATACTCAACATAGAGGTAAGGATCCTATAGTCATTTATAACATCATGACGGGACCTCATTTTGGAGAAACCCATTCACCTTCACTTAGCTTTTCCACAAGATTTGGGGCAAGTATTTTTTTCATCTACACCTTTCCCATCTATCATGTCTCCTTATCAAACTATGAAATCATCCTCTATATCTTCTTCTACCTACATGCAAGGTATTTACACAAACATGACAAGTTCAAACTTTAGTGGGACTCTTCAAATACCCACAAGCATACCCATGCCACTAGTGCATCTCATAATACTAATGCTTCTTATGCCACTAATGCATCTCATGATACTATGCTACGAGTGAATCTCATTTTACTAGTGTTTCTCATTCCACTAGTGTAATGCATTCAACTACCTCATCTCTACTCATAGTGCATATCAAACTCTTAATCTTATGCTACTAATGCTTTTTATGCTACTAGTAAATCTCATGCTACTAGTGCTTCTCATGCCACTAGTACAATTCATGCTACTACCTCATCTCATACTCATAGTGAATTTAAAACTCTTAATACCTCACATAACACTAATGCATCAAATGCTTCTTCTACTAGCCACAATAGTTCTCAATCTAATAAAATTTTATTACAAACTCTTAAACAAATGCATACATTTCAAACTAATAATGCAAATCTATCAGTATTTATGATCACATCATAGTGCTCTTTCACAATATTTATTATTCTATTACATGATTTGGATCAGATTTGTGATTAATTTATATATCTTATATTTTTGACTATTTTTCAAACATGATTTCACTTATCTCTTTTGCATAAACCATTATATTATGTTTTATGAGTTTTACATGGTTTCATTATCTTTAGGTTTCTCTTATGGCTTATTCTTATCTCTCATGGCATCAAACTTATGCTTATGGTTTCAATTATTTCACATGGATTCCTTTATTTTCTCTTTTATGATTGTTTTCTAACTTTCAACTCAAATAAAGATAATTATTAATGTGACCTGGTTATAAAACCCTCATTTTATTTTTACCCTATGATCAGTTAGTAAACATTACTCCTCATTTTACTACCTATATACACTAATATATTTTATCTCCCTTTTCCCTTATTTATTTATAACATACTAAGCATACATAATGTTGAAACTTTAGATTACATATTGGTTCATAGGTACACCTAATAGTCTCTTATAACCAAATTCTAAAGCTCATTCTTGTGTATCACTTTTATCACTCATATTGGTTAGTTCAAATCCATATGGAGGAATTGAAAAATCTATTAAAATTATAAAAGAAAAATCATTTAAACAAAAGGAAATGATCAAAAAGGTAAATCTAAAATAGAAAAGTTTAGTCACATTGAAATATGTGATTTTTTATATTTAAAACATCTCTTATTTCTAATCAAAATTCAAACTCTACAATTAGCCTCATGATAGAGTCGAGATCTATTGGGGTACAATAGGATAATAGATTGGGATAAGAGAATTAAAAAAATGATACTACTACTTATTTTATCACACAAGTACCCAATCTTCATAGTAAACTGACGACTCAGTAATGAGTCCTTAAGAACAAGGAACATGTTGTGAGAAGGTAGGTCCATTTTAATTTCTTTGTTTATATAACCTTTATGAGTTGATTTTAGTATTATACCTATTTTTGTATATATATTTGTGCTTATTATGAGTATATTTTGTATTTTTATGGTCACTAACCTCTTAATGTTTTCCTTCTTACCTAGTATGCCTCATGTTTACTAAGATTTTATTATAAATGCCCATGTCTTACTTTTTACACTACCTATTTCATTACAACAATCCTAATATTTTTTCTTGATGAATATTGTTTTGTTAACTAGTCATACCTATAGGGTTTCCCTTTGTGACATGCATTGTAAGACCTTGGATAGAACCAGAGATTCTTCACAAAATATTTTTTCATTTTTTCATTATTACCATTCACCTCATTGGTGTTATCCTTGTGAGTTGTAGTATAAGACCTTAGATAGGACTAGAAATTTATCACAAATTAGTGCATTAAATCCTATTAATATGTTTCAAAATTTGTATTCACCTCATTGGTGTTCCCTTTGTGAGTTGTAGTAGAAGACTTTGGATAGGACCAGCCATTCTTCACAAAATATTCCCATAAAGTTTCATACTATGACCATGTCATAATAATATCACTTGTTTCAAATTTGAGATAATTTATTTTCTATTATGATTTACATGTCATTTACATAATTCTTATCTTGATATAGTATGTTTTATGTTTACTTCATAAACATTTCACTTTATCTTCTAATTTTTTGATTGTGTGTATCTTTATAACTATTTTATTAAATTTTTCATACTTTCTGGTTTGATTTAGTATGATTAATTTGATTTATACTTACATTTTTTATTCTTTTCATACTTACCATACTGATTTAGTATGATTGATTAGCTTTATTGTACGTTTATTTTTCATACCATTGGTTATAACATGTGTTACACTTTATTACAAAAAAATTATACTTCCCATCTTGATTTAGTATTACTTATATTTCTTTTAATTTAGTGCAATTTTACTTATGCATGGTTCTAAACATTTTTTTACTTTTCCTTTACCATTTTGGTTTACTATATTTATTTATTTTTTATTCTTACACATTTCCCATAATGATCTAGTGTGTATTACATTTTATGATTATTTATATACTTTAAAAACTTATATGCATTTCATTTTAACCATGCATGTGTATCACATAATACTATAAAAGAAAACATACATCATATATTTACCATAGCATAAACAAAAAAAGTAAAATACATGTGTTAAAAAGGAAATACATCCATCAATAACATCAATACAACTCATAGATCAAGAAATGTCCACATTGATATATAATATGAGTCTAATAAAACATAATACAATGTATACAACTCTAAGGTTATGCTCCATCATGTCTATTTGGTGGCCGAGCCACACTACCCATAGATGCCTATGATGGACCCCTATGAATAGTCTATTGTAATGAGGTAGTCCATGATCTCAAACCATCAACATGTCCCTATAGATTGGCCACCTAGGCCTATACACGTCCAAGCTCTATCATAATAGCTATATAGGCAACTTGCTCTTGGGCTAATGCCTATCAGGCTCGTGCCTCTCCATATCCAACTCTATGGGGTAGTTTTATCCCATCTTCTCATGCTTATATATCTCAAGCTACCTCTCCAACCAAGTGAAACCAACTATCATACATTGAGGTAGATGGTACAATAGGATCAATCATGGTAGTAGTATCACACTACAATATCACCCCATCCAAAATATCATGGTATGTAGCCCAAACTATTACACCCCATCTAAACTCCTCGGATATATATATAAAACATACAAACTAAATATATATCAGATCTAAAATGTATATATCTCCAAAACATCTATCCATATCAATTACATAAAAAACTATGTAACTAGTGATATTTCCAAAAATTTAACTTAAAGCATTACTTACCAACACCATTGTCACCAGCCATTATCTCCCCATTAGCTTAACCACTAAGTACCTCTATTATAGGCTACCTCTACACTAATAAAAAACCTAAAGACACCACTTGTGCACATCATGGTCCTCTCTTCATTTACCTCTCTATTTAATAGTTGTATCTAGCCTCTATCATGGGATCTCTATGTGCGTCATCCCTCTGATGTGTCCTCCCCTTCGATGGTGCCTTCATATCCTTGGTGCCCATGGTGAAAGTTCTATTCTTTTATGTGGCTCTACACTAGCCTCACTTGTATCCTCTATAGACACCTAAATCTGGCCACCGATAACCTCCAATCAGGCTTTTGGCCAATTCCCACTTAAAATACACAATTTGGTCTAAAAACACTAAAATACATTAAATGAGTTGAAATTGACATATTCAAGTGCTGATTTTGGCTAGGGTATCCCTAAATGGGGTAATGCAATTTATGGGCTAGTTAATTTTGATCAAATCATTTCGATTCAAAATGCTAATTTTGCACCTAGGTGCTCTAGATTGCTCTTTCCTATCAAATCTCATGCATGAGACATGTGCCTTTATTATTTGATCTTAGTAACAACCTAAATGGGATAATGGATCCAATGAATCTAACATTTCCTTCTAATTTCAATCCAATCAAATTTTAGACCAATACCGAGGCATTCTGATCAATTTGAGTAATTTGTGCACAAAGTGCTTAATCATACTTAAGAGCTAATTAGCTAATTAACTCAAATCAAGGCCTAGTTAATAATTCCATGGAAACTTATTGAATAATTTGTTTTGGAAATAAATATTTAATATATGTATCATCAAGTGACCTCATTTCTTGGAAAGACATCCCTAGGCCATAAATGCCACAAATATCAGGATTCATGCCCTCTGTGCCTCTTAATAGCCCCTTCTTATAATTTCATGATAAGGATAATTATAAACTTAATTCTAAAAATTGAATTAATCCTCAACCACACATCTCAATCTCAAGATGGATGGTTTAGGTTGATTCTAGATATTCTCAAAAATCTATAAATAGGAGACCTCACCACATGAATTTTAAGTCTTGATAATGCAAAGTTATAATGCCAAATTAGCTCCAAAAGATTCAAAAAACTAGTGTTATCATGTCAAATTGAGTCCAAGCCCAATCAAGCCACAAACCAAAAGTGCCAAGGAGAGATGGAGGTAGCCAAGCTTCCATTGCCAAGGACATCATGAGCACAAGCTGAGCAAGCCACTACAATAAGCATTTTAAAGCATTTAAGGAAGGTAAAAGAGGTTTCTTTTCCATTTTAGTTGTGTGTTTTATTTATGTTTGTTAAGTAAGCTCTCCCTATGTCTATGCCTAGATATGTTATGCTAGTTAGTATGTTTCTTTCATTTTGTTTTCATTTTGAAACTAACATGATACTAACCATCCTCTCTTGAGTCAAATTCATATATCACATAATGGCATGCCCAATGGGACTAGACGCATCTCACACCTGAAGAAGATCATTTTGAAACTTTAAAATATTCATTTGGACCCTTGAAACTGTTGAAAATTGATTTTCTAACTTTATTTTTCCATTTTTGTTTGTCATGGTTTTACATAGTAATCGACATCAACAAGTAAGACCGACATTAGTTGCATAGCTTAACCGACATTGGTTATCAAAATTGACATTAGTTAGATACCTATCGAGATGATCATATTGGTATAACTGATGTTAGTTAGATAACTAACATTAGTTATCCAAAGTAACCATCGTTAGTTGTATATAACTGATGTCGGTCACTATGTTTTTCTTAAAACACAGACCCAAGATCTCTTTTTCCAAAGTTCATTGTTTCAAACCAAAAAGATCTTCAAAGCTAAAGGATATGCTACCATTTTTTTTACAAGACCAAGCTTGACATTTGCTAAAAACATGTTTAGATCGCCTTTTGCAATCTTAAAAATCAATTAGGAACTTTGTTTTGGTGTTTAATAAAATTTTTAGATGCTTAAATGAATGTTTTCAAAGTTTGTAACTGAGACCAAGGGGTCAAATGAACACCACCAAATCTTTAATTTGGGTTTAAAATTGAACACACTTGTCAATTCTTCTTTTCAATAGTTATTTAATTAGATTTTGTTTGGAAAAAATGAGGGATGTTGTGTGTATGCTCTTCTATTTGTCTCCTTTAGGGAACCCTTGGAATCAAAATTGTCATTATTATTGCAAGTAGCCTACTCCAAGGCTTAGAAATAAAGTCATCTAAAGAACTCTCCAAAAACTCATTAAAGTTTGGGTGACCTTGAAAATGACCCTAAAGTCTTTCTACTTTCATACTTTCTTTATTTTTATGCAAACTTAGATTGTGAGGGGGAATTCATCACCTCCCGTGAGTTTTTTAGGGAAGATTTAACCTAGGGTTTCATCTCCCAACATTGACTTCATCTAGATCCTTTAGAGTTTCACACAGGACGTAGTGACACTTTGGACATTGCACTAAACTGAATGAATAGTAGGATGTAGTGGTTGCAAAAAGGACTAGATCTTTTTGCAACAAGCCAAGTGATACGAACCCAAAATCTATGCTTTTATTTTACATTGTTTGGCATGAAATTAATTGTGTAATTGATTCCCCTAGAATATCAAAAACTAATTAGTTTTAGTCAACCCCATTTTTCCATACCCTTGCTAGGATTTGGATGATTATACTTAGTGTATTTTGGTCATTTTTGCTTGGTATGTTTTGAGACTAAAACTTGTTTGTTTGTGTATAAACCATGTCAAAACCAATTTGTCTATACATCACTCTTTTATCTAAATAGGCATTATGCTGACCATTTTATACCACACTTATGCCTTGAAATTTTTTAAACTTGTTTGTGTGTGTGCCATTTGAGTTGAGTAGGGTAGTGATATGTTGCCCAAATCATGTCAAACCATTTGTGCTTTTGGGTCTTTTAAAACATAGCATTGATCACATCATTCGAGCATGATTACGCCATTAGGTTGCTCAATTTGTTTCAAAGACTTATTTCACTTACACCAAAAACCATTTATTTCAAACCATATCATATATACCATTTGGATCTTGTTTATGCATTGTTATGTTGTCCAATTTCGTCTAGCCTGTTTAGTCATATCCTAGTTTTCAACATTAAGTTTTCAATTAGCCTTGTCAAGTTTGGATTAAAAATTGATTGATTTCTATTTAGGCCTTAATTCATGGGGCTAATACATAGATCTTTCTCTTTTGGGTTGCATAACTTCAGTTAATTGATTACCCAAATTTGAAAATTATTGATGGTTTATTGTTCATTGCCTGTCCTCATCATTATTTGTGCCTTTGTTTGGGAGAACACAACCTTTCTCAAAGAACCTTTTGTCTTATGCCTTATGCCAATTGATCATGTTTATGTTTGATTCCATTTTTTGGGTCTATGTCAAATTCATTTTCAAACCTGTTAGATTAAATCAAATCTCATTATGCCTGTTTGTTTGAGCCTAGCTTTTGACTCCATGTTTGGACAAAAGACCTAGCAACTCAAATTTTCCCTTTCCTATTTCAGACCTTGTTTGGAACACTTTGACTTAGACCTTTGACATGTTGATTTTTATTTAGATGCTTGACCTTTTATGTGTATGACATTTAACATTAGATATTTGATGTTAGGCTATTTTATGCCAAGTCTTACCACAAACCATTTTAGAGATATAACTCCACTTCCAAACCATGTTGGAGATACAACACCACCCCTTCAACTAAGTTAGATCAAGTTTGAACCATTTGTCTTTTGGATTATTTTTTAAAGTTTATAGAACTCTAAGCCTTTTTATTTTGGAGCTTTCATCATTTATGCAGATATGTCTCACTAAACTTATGGTGGAGTCACTTACAATCTTACTTATAATATAATGGCTGCATAAAATGACTTTTATGGATTTAGTCAAGACCCCAATGATGTTAATAGGGTTTTTGAGATAGATTTCTATCTGCCTCATATTAATCATTCATGGGAACAAAGTCACGAAATAACTTACATTCCAACTTAAAACCTTAATTGGTATAAAGAGGCTTGTGAAGAGGACTTTGAAGACCCAACTATAGATAATATTGTTTGGGATATGAATCCATACCCTTTTTTTAATAATCAGTACATGGAACACAATCAAGAATCAACTTATGAGCCAACTCATGACTAGGATGATATGGTTTATGAGGAAGAATTGGATGCTTTGGCTTATATAAGTAATCAAGCTCCACCACATCCTACCATGTCTATTCCAAGACCATAATGTTACATTATTCCCATACCAAGACCTCATCCTTTGGTTTGTGTAAGAAACCAAGATCCACAACACCCCTTCATCATATGAAGACCTAGTCCTTTGGCTTGTGTGAGTAATCATGCTCCACACTGCCCTATCATTACCATCTCAAGACCTAGTCCTTTAGCTTGTGCAAGTAATCATGTTCTACACCACCCTACCATTAGAATCTCAGGACTTTGTCATTTGGTTCATGTGAGAAATCATGCTCCTCAAGGCCCTACCATTATCCAACAATAAGTCATTCTTTGTCCAATACCAATCCCATCCAAACCTCAACCGATCCAATCCTTTGAAGACCAAGGTGTGTTCAATACTAGTATTTTACAAATCATTAGAAACAAAGGCCAAGAGAACCAATCAATCTAAGATGTTTCTATTGAATCAATCATTTATGATAAGTCAACCTGTGATAAATCATCTATTGATCCTATACTAGTTGTCAAGGAGTATCACACTGATGAGCCAATCTTTGTTGAGTCACTTATTAATTATTATAGCTACCTTTGGGAAAATCATTACATTAAACATGTGCTTATTTTTCAAGAGCTTCTTATTAACAAGCCAGTCTCTAAGGAGTTGTCTCTTAACTTTTTTCCCATCCTAGAGGAGTCTCACTTTAACAAACTAGTTTTTGTGGAGCCCATTATGCCATCACAGGCCATTACTTGTCCAAAACCAAATATTCAACAAGATATCATTGTAATAAAGTACCCTTCAAATGAAGAATCAAAGTTAGAGTCAAGTTATATTCTTAAACCAACATCAAATTTAGCATCAGAATCACAATCAACAGTAGTCTCAACATTGGATTCAGAGTCCCTTGAGTTAGAATCATATTCAAAAAAAGAATATGTTAGAGGATGTTAAAATATTGGTTATGCATGCCTCATAGATTAGTTTGAATAAATTTGTGATCCTTCTATATTTTTTGAGGATGAGTACTTCAACATCAACACAAGTTCTCCTAGTATCTTCTACGAGGCTTGTGAAGCCTCTCCCCATTCCATTACCATTCCACAAGCCATTACCATCAACCAAGATAGCCATATTATTGACACTCCATCTCCCATAAGTGTCAATTGAGATCAATAGAATCCCACTTTGTTGAATTGCATCCATGGTGACATAGCAATTGAAGAAGAGAAAGGAGGCAAAGACGACATTCATATAGCAAAAGAACACTCTCCTAGTGAAACCTTTTCAAAGGTGCTAAGGGATAATCAAAGTTAGAACTCAACATCTTCTAGTGAAACTTTTTTAGAAACACTAAAATAAAATCAAAGTCAAAATCCAATGTTCATTAGTGAAACCTTTTAAAGGTGCTATAGGACAATCAAGACAAATTCATTGGTGAAAACTTCATTGAGGCACCCATAGCTAGCCACAAAATTTCTTCACTATTAGATGAAGACAAAATCAAAGATCAAATCAAAATATCTTCCTATCTACAACCTAATTAGATGGTATCTACTCTCAAGATCAAACAATAGAAAAACTTGGTGGTCTTATTGAGATAACAATTCTTTGGACCCACCACAACCAAAGTTATGTTGAATTCAACATCAACAACATTATGTGTAACTGAAAGTCTTGATCTTCATTTATTTCCCCACCATTATACATTCCATTATCATCTATCATTCCATTTCAAAATCAAACATACCATCCATTATTTGTCCCTATTTACCATCCATGGTCACACTTTACTTTGTAGAGGCTACAAAGATACCTTGTCTTGACATTTGAAGGAATCAGAATCAATGATCAATGAAGATCACAATATTTTCAAAATCTAAATTCATAGGCCATTTTTGATAGAAAATTTATTTAGATGAGGTGTGGGCTAGAAATTAACATGATCAATTATTCTATTTATATCATTTATTGATTAGGACATGCATCTCCCCATCAACAAGAATAATAGAATAAAAAACCACACCCAGGCTAATAGTATGTACCATACCATTTCACATTACCATGCCATTACCATTGTTACATATCATTTTACCATTGTCATGTATCCTACCATTCACCCCATCACTTGGGGGCAACCCTCTTACCATTTTATCTAATATATCTAGACCATTATTATCTATAGTGATACCATTTCATCTTATTATTCCATTTCTATCTAGACCAAATCATGTTTTTAGTCATCCTACCCAATCCTATTTTGATATTGGTTCATTTGGTTCTTCCTACACCTTTTATGAGAGGATTCTAATCAATTTTTAATAGTAAATCCAATCCATGTTTATAATGACAAGCTATGAAAGTAGTGTGACAGTTGATCTAGCAAGATATCTTTCATCCTATATCCACGTTTGTTTATGTGAACTTGATTATAACAGTCTATGGGTAAATCAATGTCTCACCAATCTTGCTACTAATTATAACTGCCTATGGAAAAATTGGTATCATTGACCTATGACATTGTATCCTAGTTATAATCAGCTATGGGAAAACTAGGGGTAATACTTGTTTACCATGCATTATCGCATCACCTTGCCATTACTATTTTCATTTGACTAGCCATTTGCCAGATTTGAGAACTTGTTAGGACCTATTTGCTTTTTCTCTACCTTTTGTGTGGATGAAATTACTATGATTTAAGGTTATTTTAGGGCTATGTGGGTCATGATCAATTCATGTTGAGGTCACCTCAGTTCTCTTTTCCATATGCTCTCACCATTTTGTGAGCAACCTAAGCCAAACACTCTCATCATTTTGCAAGAAGGTATCTTGTCATTCTCTAACAAGTTAAGATACCTAAAAATTCCAAAAATATTCATAATATTTCAAAATCTAAAAACATTCATCCTATCTAAGCCTAGTTTGTTATCCTCAATCTGGCTTACTGAGGCATTGTCATTATTAGGATGTTTTTTTTTTGTTTTTTTTTTTCAAGATTTCTATTTGTTTGTTCATTTTGGGTTGTTTATTTGTTTGTTTTTATATTTGTTTATTTATTTGTTTTATTACTTGTTTGTTTACTTTTAGCACTATTACCTTGACTCAGTCTATATGCATTTATTGGGTGATTCTTTGAGCACATTTTTCTTGAGTCCATCCATATTCATACGTCAATATTTACTGGATCAAGAGTCAGTCCTTATGCATATTTCAACCAAGTCATCATGGTGTTCTATTATGATGCCTACCATCACATGCTATAGCAAAAATCAACTTCAAGAAGGTCTACAATCAATGGAGCTATAGATGTTTCTCCTTGGCACCTTGGCAAATTCTCCCATCCCACCTTGATCAAATTAACCCATTGGCCATTCTAGTTGTATCATTACTAATAAGGACAAGCATCTCCTCATTGGTAAGTATAATTGAATAATTTTTAATGATCACTCTTATTTCTCTATCTATCTCTTTCATCACTTTGCACCCACTCATCTTTAATATGTATTCCAGGTTATATCCTTGAGTTATGCTTGTTAATCATCCCTAACTGAGGCACCACAAGTTTTAGCCAATCCAGGTCTACTTAATGATTATAACCACCTATGGGAAAATCATTATTTTGACTTTTATTCTTAATTATAACCACCTTTGGGAAAATAAACATCCTTTTTACATCAATACATGCAATAATTTTCTTATTTGGATTAATCTCAACCATGGGTTAATTTCACCATTCTTATTGTTTCTTTTCAAGGGACCACCCATCAACAAATGTGATGACCACTCCCTCAAGGGGGAATCATCACAGGCTTCCCAAAACCATTTGGATCTTTGTTCTTCAACCATCATCTTCTTTTTGGCATATAGGCCATCTCTCATTATTTGAGAATACATTATTTTACCTATGGTTTGCAGCATCTTCCCAAACAAGGGCAAACTATAGACACTTAAATCTAGCCACCGATAACCTCCAATAAGGATTTTGTCCAATTACCACTTAAAATACATAATTTGGCCTAAAAACACTAAAATATATTAAATGAGTGTAAATTGACATATTCAAGTGCCGATTTTGGCCAGGGCATCCCTAAATGAGGCAATGCAATTTATGGGCTAGCTAACTTGATTATATCATTTTGAGTCAAAATGCCAATTTTGTATCTAGGTACTTTAGATTGCTCTTTTCTATCAAATATATTACACAAGACACATGTATTTGTTATTAGTAACATCCTAAATGGGATAATGGATCTAACACATTTGACATTTCCTTTTAATTTTAATTTAATCAAATTTTGGACCAATAACAAGCCATTTTGATCAATTTGAGTAATTTGTGCACAAAGTGATTAATCATGCTTAAGAGCTAATTAACCCAAATCAAGGTCTAATAAATAATTCCATGGAAACTTGTTGAATAATTTGTTTTGGAAATGAATATTGAATATCTGCATCATCAAGTGACCTCATTTCTTGGAAAGACATCTCTAGGCCATAAATGCCACAAATATCAGGATTCATGCCCTCCATGCCTCATCAATGCCTTCCATGATGCCCTCCATGCCTCTTAATTTACCCTTCTTCTAATTTCATTATGAGGATAATTATAAACTTAATTTCAAAAATTAAATTAATCCTCAACAACATATCTCAATCTCAGGATGGATAGTTCAGGTTGATTATGGACATTCTCAAAAATCTATAAATAGGAGGCCTCACCACATGAATTTTAAGTCTTGATAATGCAAAGTTATAATGCCAAATTGGTTCTAAAAACTTCAATCAACTAGTGTTATCATGCCAAATTGAGTCCAAGCTAAGCCAAACACAAGCCAAAAGTGCCAAGGAGAGATGGAGGTAGCCAAGCTTCCATTGCCAAGGACTTCATGAGCACAAGTCGAGCAAGCCACTACAATGAGCATTTTAGAGCATCCAAAGAAGGTAAAAGAGGTTTATTTTCTATTTTAATTTTATGTTGTATTCATATTTGTTAACTAAGATCTCCCTAGTGTCTAAGCCTAGAGATGTTATGTTAGTTAGCATGTTTTTTTCATTTTATTTTCATTTTAAAACTAACATGATACTAACCATCCTCTCTTGAGTCAAATTCCTAGATCACATCCTCACCCTCTGCATCTAACTTTATCACATCCTCAGTCTCTAGCCTAGCTGCCCTCTATTGTTATACCTGACCCACCCATGATCTCACTCAATGAGGCCTAATGATAGGTATCTCTATAGGTACTCTTACACCCCTTCTACCTCTGGGATCTCTAACATGTCTTGCCTAATAAGTAGGCACTACTAGGGGATCCACTAGATGTGGTAAGCCCATTAGTCTAGGTACACAAGATATATGATGTGGTTCCACCCACAAGGCATAGAGTCCAGTAATGTGCACATACACTAATCTAGTAGCCACAATAGCACAAGTTAACCAATTAACCATAATATTAATATAGGGATGACATACAATCACCCATAATTAAATTTTTTAAGGCTAGGGATGTGACAAAGCATGTATTACATGATCTTGTCACCAACTCACCACTTGAGGTAGCCTATCATCCATCACATGTAATAGCCCAGTTGGTTGGTACATAGGAAACTTGTCATATATCCAACTACTCAATGTAATCATAGGGCCCATAGTATTTTGTCCCTAGGTCAACATGTCATACATGTCATGCATGAGATACACCCAAATATCTAAACCCAAATAACTACTAAATAAAATCACAAGACCCATAATGTTATGTCCCTAGGTTAACATGCCATATATGTGATGCATGAGCTATACCTAAATAACCAAGCCCATATCATATAGGGTACCCTACTCTAATATTGACTTACACAAGGATACCACATACAACAATACCTTCCCATCCAACTTGTGACACAT
This sequence comes from Torreya grandis, assembly GCA_037957365.1. NCBI lineage: Eukaryota > Viridiplantae > Streptophyta > Pinopsida > Cupressales > Taxaceae > Torreya > Torreya grandis. The sequence continues at coordinate 2,764,107 of JARHVA010000914.1, read as the reverse complement.
CACATTCATTATCACAAGCCCTATCATAACCTTCCAAATATCCAAAATAGCGAATATATATACATCAAACAAACTCATCTATAATCTAGGGTAAATCTTATATGATCCAGTTACCCAATGGGCTAGGGCTCAACTCTCCTCCTCAAATTTCAATGTATCACAAATAATGAGAGTCCTGATAATTAAAAGTCCAAGAAAAACATGGACATCCTCCAAGGTGATGCCTGCCTCTATGGTATCCACATCCACCTCCTACCAGAAAGTGTTGGTTAGTCACTCCCATTCTCCTAGGAACATGAAAACTAGATCAACACTAAGAGAGATCCTCTGCATCTCCATGATGCCTCCAAATCTTAGGGAGGATAGCTACACTCGATCATTGTCCTTTAATATCTATAGCAAATATGGTAACCAAAATGCATCCACTAGGCACCAAAATCTTTGTCATCTTTGAGAAATGTCAAACACCATATAATGTATTAGATATTGATATAAAAAAGATAAATATACATTCTTAAACTTATTAAATTTCTAAAATTTCACCACTTTATCAACCTATTCTTACTATTTTCTATTTCCTACCATTTTTCTACATAATTAGCCCTGTCACCCCTCTTTACCAACTATATCAAACCATTTATGTAAACACAATCAACCCTTTTTATACTAAATTTGCCCTTCCACCATCTCTACATACTAGATAGGACTTTTACTATAGATTATGCCCCATTTAACAAACTATATCAGCCCCCTAGTATATATTAAATTGGTTAGCATGCACAAAGTTATCCCTATCCTTTTTTTAACTGAGTTGGCCCTCTACTACATAGTCAAACACCCCTAACAACACTAAGTTTTCCTTTTACTATGCAATCGACCACTTTCTTACCTATTGATCTTTCTAATTGAGTTGATGGGGCTAACTCTACTTGAAATTAGTGGAAACTTTTTAACCATTTACCATAAATGCCTTAGGCATTTATTGGTCTGACCCTTTCCTACCCATTATCCCATTTTACTCCTAGTTTACCTAAAAAATTCTTAGGGCAATTTTTACTACCTAGATTTTACCTAATACCTATTTTTTTTTACCTAGCTTAATTTTAATAATATTAACATAAAATTTTAAATCAATACATGATTTACTTGAGTTGCACTGGTTGTGGCCATTAGGTACCCTCCACATCGCATCTGTCATCTCCTCACCATGGTCATCTCTGTATTAACTAGGTCACTCAGAGCTCTATTTTCTCATAATAACAAAATTACAAATGAACTATTTTTAACCAAATTTATATTTACAATTTTAAATTTTGTCATCACCAATTATTTTTTCCCAAATTTTATTTTTTGTCCATAAATTTGTTTCTACTAGATATTTTATTGAGCCAAAATATGTTCTAGAATCATGACATCGTAGAGAATTTTTCTACATATTACATGTCTATTTTACAAAAAAATTGAATTTTCACTTATTTGATAGGTTCACCTAATATTCCCTACATTTGACACCTTTGCATTTCTCTCACTTCATTTACACTACAAAACTAAGGTAATTAAAGGTATGTATTTTTCAATTTTGTCTTTTTATTTATCTTATTCACTTTTTATTGTAATTTATTTAGCTTAGCATTGTGTGTTTATGTGTCCTTTTATTCAAGCATCATCCCATGTTGTAATTATGTTACACATGATGAGCTTTGAGTGGGGCATATGTATACATACAATATTTTTAAATATTATCAATTACTTGTTCTTTCTCTCTTATAAGAACCCATTGATCCTCAATCTCTCTTAGTGCATGCCTTAAAGGGTGTACTCAAAAAGGTGTGGGTAGACCATTGGTGTTTTGCAAGACTGTTGTTCCTTATACAACCACTTCAAATTAATAAAAGACCTTCTTATATATTTCCCTAAGCTTTGACACCTCCCTTACACATTCTTCTAAGAAATTCACTTCTTCAAATATCCCATACCTAAGCCAAACCTGTTTTTACCATCCTCTAAACACATTCAAATGGGTTGACCTTGTTCTAGGAATTGATCATGTTACAGGACTAAGTGGGCCTAGTCAACTTAGTCTGGGACCTAACTGCTCTACTTCCTAAATAACTAGGTTTACTAGGTTGACTATGTTGACTAAAATTTTGGAAGGCTTTAGGGTTAGATCCAGCTATATAAACACATCCTTCACCTCATTTTTAATAGAGAGAATCATTAATTTGCACTTCTTTATTTGATTATCCTCCATTATACTTGAGGAGCCATTACTTAAGGTTTCATACTTATTTAGAGAAGAATATTATCTTGTGGGAAAAGTCTTTTGGATGCATAGGATAAGTCTTGTAGCTTAGAACTAACCTATCTTTTTATCCTTATGAACCATGACAACTTATTGAAAAGCACCATTGGCCAAGGGAGAGATTGAGGCTCAATGGGTTCATCTTCATGGTAAGTATTCCTAACTTTTACTCCTATTTTGTTAGTAGATAAATTTACATGTTTAATGGATTATGAATTAATTTATCTCTCCATGCTTAGGATTACCTCTACATTAACTTGAGTAGAATTCTTCTTTGCATATTCAATATATAATTCTTATTTTCATGTTTATTGTTTACATTTATTATCTCCCATTTGTGCCACAAGCTTTGGTGAACACTAGATTAGATTTACTTTACTTTGTTTCAAACCATAAGACTTAGCTAGGGTTATTATGTGGTATTACTTGACTAGAGGCATTTTAATCCTCTCTAGTGATATTTTATGGTAAGATATCCTTTTTTTAGGTCTAGTGGATTCATATTGGTCATGACTCATTTTTTCAAAATATACCAACAAGTGGAAGAATTAGTTCGATTTATCTTCTCTGAGTTAGGATTGATTTATAGATCAACTTCACTTTATCTTATATACACCTATCACTTACAAACTTACCTTCATCTATCCTTTGATTAATATAAACTCATAAATACATAATATCAAAATCAATGGGAAGGATAGGATCAATACCATAAGTAAGATGAAAAGGAGAATAACTTGTTGATTTGAATGTGGCCCTATATTTCCATAATTTTGCATGAACATGTTTGTCCCATGTATGTATCTATAAATTTGCATCTTGGCAATAATTTAGCACAATATATGATTTTTTGTTCCATCTTTCCAATTGTATTTGGTTTATAATTTGTTGACATCCTTTTCTTGATATAAAACATATTTACCAATGATTTCACCTCTTCATTGATAAATTGACTATTTTATACTCTTACTATATCTAATGGGCAATAAAATCTTGTAATGATATACTCATACAATCATATTGACACTCCATCTAATACTTTCCTTCTATTTAATTTTCATTATTATATTTCCTTGGTTTATGTTGCTTGTTATGTTAATTGCCACTTGATTATTAATCCCATTTCAAAAATTTACGTAGATTTCTCAATGGTGACAACATAAATATTGAGACCTTCCATCCTTGATTTCTGAGGGAAGTTGTAGGTTTTTTGGAATCCTATTCTTCTTCTTTTTTCACTTTCACCCTTTGAATATTAATCTTTATTGATTTAGTTTATTTAGCTTGTGTTACTTGGTTTTTCTTCTTGATTGATTGAGTTTACCATTGAGTCATATTATACCTCTCTCCTATGGTTACAAGCTTGATCAATATGTGAGGTATATTGAGCCATAAATTTATTCATTGTACTCCTCAAATAAGTCTTTTTATAAATTCATATGTTGAGTGGAACCACTATAAATAACCTAAGCATCAAACCATGAAGAACAGATCGAGGCATTTTTGCTTCATCATTTGTACTAGAAAGCACACACTCTCTAGTGAATTGATCTAAGTTTGACTCTTTTGATTGTTTATTTGAATTTCCCTCTTTTTTATTATGGTATGGTTTAATTTTATCCCATGGAGTTACGTATTCATGAGTCTCATAGATTCCTTTTATGTCACACTATTTTCAATAGAGGTTACGTTTATCATCTTATTTTTTATTTTGACCACCACGATTATCATTTTTTCCACCTTTTCCTTTGTACTTATTTTTGTACTTGTTATCACCTGAATTTTTAAAAGATGTGGCCTTGTTGGATGTTTTGGAAGTATTTGATTTCACATAGCACAAACCTTCACATGTTTTGGACTCAATTTTTTTTACAGGCCTTTTCTCTTTCTACCATTCGTTCAACCAACTAGTCAAATGTGAAAGTCTTCAACTGATTACTTGTTTGTAGAGACTCCAAGTAGGTTGAATAGTGGTAAAAATGGATTTTATGAATGCAGTCATATAGTTGTCTGTTCCATTGCTTTTACACCATACTTGATGGCACATATCTCTGAAGCCAATCTCATCATATCATTATCTTTCGACTCAACATTGAACAAATTCAACTACAACTGAATGAATTACAACTCTAAGTGGGAATCATATATCTCATTTAGTTTTTGAAATGATTCCCATGAATTAATTCACCCCTAAATATAATGAAACATATATCCATCCACTAAGGCCCTCATCAAGGCTAATGTTTTCTAGTTTTCTTGCCTCCATGTCTATATATCCTTTACATTAACTATTGGCTCAATAAGATATTTATCCCCATCACAAATATTGAACTAGAGATAATTAAAGATAAGTGTGTTTTTCACTTGTCAAGACCATTCTAACCAATTGTCTTTAATAGTCAATGTTGTGCCAATAATAGAGTTGATGGAATACATGGTTTTTGTTTGAGTTTTTGGAGTTTTGATTTTTAAAGGTTTTTATTTTTAACCCAAATTAGTTCCTTATCACTCTAAAATGATCCCCTTTTATATATACCAAAAAGGTACATGAAAAGGACCCACTTTATCATTAACACTGGCTTAACATGAAAACCTTATACATTAACATACTAAATTTTTCTTAATTTCTAAATTTACATCTTTCGATAGTAACGAATGGGTAAAAGCATAGCTTTCCTTATTTCTCCTTGAATTGCATAATTTGGTTATTTTTTGCCCAAATTTAATTAGAATATTTTGATCAATGCAATTTCAACTGCTTCAAATTTTAAATGCCTTCAAATTTAAATTTCTAATTTTTTAAAAAAGGACATTATAATGAAATTAGTTTTTTAAATTTAAAAAGCGTAAAAATTTATAACTCTCATCCTTTTGTTTGCCTGATTTAATTCCAATATTGGAATGATAAATATATAGACTATCAAGTTTATATTTTATTGAATATAGGAAATAGTGAAGAATATTGCTATCACATGTAATTTGGAGATTCGTCATAAATATAAAAAGGATTTACACACTAGAGAGAATAATAGACATAATTGAAAGGGTTGTCATGCTACCTTAATCTCCATATAGTAGAGTTAGAAACAAAATTAATGGTCAAAACATAGTGTTGCTAAAGATCCTAGTCCCAGGCAACATGTAGAACTCCACCCAATCATTTTCATGATATTAATGAAGGCAACCTATCAGAGTTGTCAAAAGATAGACATACGTAATAAAAAGACTAATAAAAATGCCTAATGTAGTGCCAAATATTACTTAAACACATTACAAACTTAAATCATCTTTTTAGACTGAAAACACTGGCTACTACATCATCCTCTCATCTAGAAGACTATGGCACTCAGATAAAAAAAATTGTAAATCCTCACTCACATAGTAAGTTGTATGGCTAGAATTAAGGAGAAAGAATTACAAAAAATGACGAATTAAAATTCTAGGATTTGATACCAATGATAGGTCAAATTATATTCAAAATGAAAATGAAATTTTTATTTTATGATTTAATTAAATAAAGGATCAAACATTACATTATAAAATCCAAAATTATTTTTCACTTCACATTCCCAAGTGACTCTTCCTATTCCTATGGGAATCGAAAAATAACTTATTAGAAAAAAATACAAAAGATAGACACCTAGGATTAAAAACTATATACAATATTACGACATCAATGCTAAAAATAATATCAATAGAGTTAAATAATTTGAAAATGCATGAGTAATAATCTAAATCTTAAGGAATCTTCAACCAAGGATGATAGGTTGAAGATGTGCATCAAGCACTTAGTTGAAGAGTTTGAATACATATTACTCATAGAAGAATAAGTGGGGAAGGGAGATCAACATTCCTTTGAAATGATAAAAATAAAACTACCAAAGAAGATATAATAAGGATAAAATATATAGTTGTAAGGAAGTAGACTATTTCAAGGATACACATATGACTAGGTGATTCTTGAATGACTGTGTATGAATTAAAAAAGTTAATTAATTTTTGGCTGGGCCATGACATATATCATAGGAGGACTATATGGGTTTTTTCTCAATGGATGGAGCCTCTATATGGGTGTAAAATTAAATAATGACTCCAATTAAGGTGGATATGAAGGCCACTAGCCATATGAAACTATATCTCAAAAAATATTTTATGCTTTCAAATATTCGTTTTCACTAACTTTTTTGGATATTATTTGGGTAATAAGTGAAGATAATATTGTAAATACAACAAGAAAATTTGATCAAGGGGTCTTTCAACATCCTTATGCCAAATATCTAAGTATATTTTAGAGGGATATTCATACATAGTGGAGCGTTGTAGACAAGTTAGAACTTGGCTCGGTAAAAAGGAAAAAAGGGAAAAACAAATAAAGAAATAAATAATTAAGATTATGTGTAAGAGGAAATTATGCATATTAAATTGGGGAGAGGGGTGTGTGTAAGATATATTGTTTTAGCATGTAAATAAATAGAATATTTGTGCACTAAGTCAAAAAATGTGTGCATGTAGGAAGATGCACAAAGGGAAGGTAATGCTTGAATAAAGATGAAAAAATGAAAGGAAAAGTGTAGCAAAAGATGGTGCATAAATAAAATGGTTGAGATGGAAGATGAACAAGGATTTTTCACACATAAATTTTTTTAAGATTCAAAAAATTGAAGTCATGTGGGAAAATGCATGAAGTAGTCATATTTTTAAATTTTCGTTGTTGGGAAGAGGATAGAGAAATTGATTTTAAGATATATGACAATGTTAATTAACCTAAGTCTAAAAAATAATCCATATGTCATTTTTAAGAATAATTTACAAATCGGGAAAAGAAGAGCACTATCATTATTGTGCAAAAAATAGAGCTAAGGCATATAAACAATTGAAGTCATAGAGAAATAATCTAGATATCAAAAACATTTCAGCACCATTAGAGGAGTATATGTGGAATAATCTTGTGAATATGTGAGGGATTGTTGTTATAATTAGGAGGTGGTGATTTATTTAAGGAATATTATTGTTTATAAAGGTTATATATGTTTTATATTAACCAACCATGCTAAAGAAGAAGCTTACACCAATAGTGACACCTTTGGTGGAGGATAAGAAAGATGTGTCTATGTTTGAATTAGTAACATCAAGTGAGGAAAAGACCAAAGAGGAATAAATATAAGTTGAAAAATAAGAAAACCCAACAATAAAATCAATAAAATTCCCAATGGGAAAGGATTGTATACACATAATATTTTTAAACTTTACCACTTACTAACACTTTATATCTTGCAGGAACTCATCGAATCTCAATATCTCTTAGTGAATACTCTAAGGTGTGCACTAAGAAAGGGGTGGGTAGACCATTGGTGCTTTGTAAGATTTTTGTCCCTTATTTTCACTTGTTATCAATCCAACCAAATTATAAAATCATTCCCCTAAGTTTTGCCTCATATTTTGTACCCTCATCTAATCATTTTCCACTTCATTAGCACTTTCCCTAACCAAAACCCATGTTGGTAGTTTACATGACTATATCGGCCACATCAACCTTGTATTTTGAATTTAAAAAACTTACTAAGAATTAGGCTGGCCAAGGCCAACATAGTTCATAAACCTAGTTAGTTTTTGCCAATTTCAGACTAGGTCGATTGGGTCGATCTTGTCAACTTAAATTTTTAGAAAGGTTTAAGGTTAGATCTGTCTATATAAACACATTCATTTTACCATTTCTAAAAGAAGAGAAGAAGAAGTAATATTTATTGTGCACTTTCTTATCCACCATTCTCCTTGAGGAGCAAGCATAGGGTTTATACTTTCTTTGGAGATAAGGATCTTATCTTATGGAGAAGTCTTTTAGATGCATTGATAGGTTGTGTATCCTAGAGATGATTTATCCTTATTATCCTTACATACCACAACAGCCTCTTGGGAAGCACCTTGGCCAAGGGAGAGATTGAGGCTTGGTGGGTTCATCTTCAAAGGTAAGTATTACTAACTTTGTTCCTCCTTTGTAAGAGTAGATAGATATGCATTTGTACTTATCTTCTATGCATTAGGATTTTATATACATTGATGTGAGTATATGTATTATATGCATGTTTAATTTTAGTGTCTATTATCCCCTACACTTTGTGCCACAAGCTTTGGTGAGCACTAGATTAGATTTTACTCTACTTGTTATTAGTTTAGTGAATATTAAAACATAGGAGCTAGTTAAGGTTATTGTTAGCTTTACTTGATTGGAGGCTTTAAAACCCTCCCTAGTGATATTATTGTGGTAAAATATCCCTTGGCTAGGTTTAGCAGATCTATATTAGTCATGACCCTCATTATTTAATGTATCCTTAATCAAAAGTATAAGTAAGATATATCTTCTCCGAGCTAGGATTGATTTGTAGATCTATTGCATTTCCCATTACATACATTCTGGTGAACCTGACATGAATCTAACCCTTATAGGTTTTCTTTCATGCTTTCATTTATATCATTTCATTACTTTTTTATATTTTTAATACTATGTTGACTAGGTTGGTATAGTTTTATATCACGTGCATAGGTTTAACACACAGTTGTATCAAAATGACTGTTATTTCTATGCATGTCTTCATCAAATACAAGTTATTAGATTAAATAGGTTGACATAGTAATTTTCTTCAGTCCTAAACCAAAAAACTAAGTTGGACAAGTTGACTTAGTCTTCTAGTCACCATCTAGAACAACAAACTAAGTTAGACAGGTTGACTTAGTCTTCCAATCAACATCCAGATCAACAAACTAAGTCAGACAAGTTGACTTAGTCTTCTAGTCATTATCCAAATCAAGAAACTAAGTAGAGAAAGTCAATTTAGTATTAGATTCAACATATAGAATAGGAAATTAAGCTAGGTAGGTTGAATTAGTCTTTTAGTCAGTATTTAGATCAATAAACTAAGTTAGGCAAGTTGACTTAGTCTTCTATTCATCATCTAGATCAATAAGTCAGGCAAATTGACTTAGTCTTCCAATCAACATCTAGATCAACAAACTTAGTCAATAAAGTTGACCTATTCATCTTATCTTGGTTTAGCACATAGGGTTTTATAGAACTAAGTCAAACTAATCGACTTAGTTTGTAAAAATTAAAAAGCAACACTTAAGGCACTTTAGTAAAAAAATTATAATCCTCTTCATCCTCTAACCCACCAACGTTCCTCTCTTTATCTCTTTTTCAATTCATTACTTCATTATAGTTCTATTTTGTGTAAGTTTACAATCTTTAAAACTACAATCCTACGTCAAACTGAGTTGACCTAGTCAACTTAGTTCTATAGCTTGTCTTATGTCTAAAAGACTAAGTCAACCTAGTCAACTTTATTATTAAAGACTCTTGCTTTCAAAGAACTGTATCAACCCAATCAAATCTATTATATATTATTTACATACAGTGTCATCTAAATTGAATCTATACCATTCTTAATTTGGGAATTAACAACTATTTGCTACTAATTAATGCACACTTTCACTTTCAACTATTTGAATTCTTAGAGTATCTCACATAGTTTAATTAAGTGGTTTTTGAAATTGCCATTTAGTTACACTATTTTCTCTTTTTTCACACATTACTGAATCACACAATACTCAAAATGCATTTAACATTTGTCTTCCCAAGGCCTACCTACTTGAATTTCATCACCATGGGGGGAGTCGACTTGGTTTTCTAGCTAAGTATAAACACATGCTTAATGGTATATATTAGCAAAGCACCTAACACCCTTATCGCTATGGAATTATGAAGTGAGGGGGTAGGACCCAATACCAAGCTAGTATCATTGCTAATATAGAACCCTTTTAGCCTAAACGTCCTAAAAACCATCCATAGATTGCTTTCTAGTTCCCTATTTTGAACCAATTTACGTATCACATGTAAAATAACACTTTAAAATAATCTAACAACACTCAATATGGCCACTTAGTTAACATTTAATTTTTCAATTGATTGCTTACTCTTTGATCATTGTGTGTTGTATTCAAAAAACTTAAATTGGCCACCATTAGTGCAAGGTTTTGTATTGTGTGCCCCAATTGGATCATTCTCAATGATCTAATTATTTGTGTGTGCTTCCATTTCTTGCTTCAACTACATTTCAAATCTTTCCTTATTTTTTTTATCACATTGTCATTTTGTTCAACATAATATTTTACAGACTAATTTTCCCCTGTTTATAGTACTAAGTTAACCTAGTCAAACCTATACTCTTTTCTTCTAGTCAAGTTATAGTACTAAGTTGATCTGGTTAACCCTGTATCCTTCTTAGCTCAATTTCCTACCCTTTTTATGGTACTAAGTCAACCTGGCTGACCTTGCATTCTTTTTTACTAGTCAGGTTATATTACTAAGTCAAAATGGTTGACCTTGTATCCTTATCAGACTGTGTTTCTCCCTATTTGTAGTACTAAGTTGACCTAGTCGACCCTATTCTATGTTTGGCTGATTTTGTCTTCATTTTGTGTCCTTCTGTCTAAATAGTACACTATCAACCCTGTCAACTCTATAAACCTTAGTTTATATTATTCTGTGTGTGGTTATCTAGTCTTATTTTATAATAATATCATCTTTTTAGCATTCACTTAGTCAATAACATTGCATAATTAAGGATTTAGATCAGAACCTCACTTATTTTATTACTTAAAATAAAACTATTAACTTTTTTTCATCTTTTCTTAATCCAAAACCAATCACTACACAATGTAATGCAGTTGAGGTCAATCATCTTAGCCCTTCTCCCAATACCAATGTTTAGAATCCTCCACCCAATACCCTTCCTCCAACCAACACTAATAATCCTCCTCCTAAAAACACTAATACTCCACCTTCAAATAATAATGCACTATTTGACACAACTCAAATTATTTCACAATTATTTCAACAAATGAACATCATGCAAACAACTAATCATTATCAAATTATGTAAATACAACAACATTTATTACACATGACTAGTCAACCACCTCAAATCATCATGTCTTAACTAAAACAAAAAAATTTCCCTCCTCCTCTTAGAGATACCAATGGGAATATCATCCCTCAACCTCCTTTGCATAACAAAAATCTTCAAAATATTCAAAATGAACTTTTATCTCCATTTATTTCATCCATACATATTGGAAACATTTATCCAACTATCACATATGATGGGACTAAGGACCCTACTATTTTTATTAAGTCTTTTGGTAATCTCTATAAGAAATGGGTCCAAACTAACACCTTTGCTACCACCAAGCTCTTAGCCAAAACCTTTGTTGGTGATGCACTTGAATGGTCCAACCAACTTCTTAAACATTCCATCCCACAACTAGAGTATTTATTTAATGCTCTAGTGAAAGATTTCCAACATGATGACCTTCCTAAAATTTACCTTAGCCATTTCATCAATGCCAAGTAACTTCCTAATGAATCTGATCACACTTTTGTCAAATGATGGAAGTATCTAGCTCACAAAGTGGACCATAACATGAATAATGATACTCTTCTAAAACTATTTTTAACTACTCTTAAAGCTCCCCTTCAATACAAAGTTTGAATATTTTCTCCTAAAAATTTAGAATAAGCCTTAGACCAAGAAAGAAGGTAAGACTTTCTTATGGCTCAATTTGAAAAACCTCAAACAACTACTAAGGAATGTTTCTAGTTATTTTCTCATAACATTGATTCATCCAAGCCTCCCCAACCTCAAAATGGAACATCCAAGTTCAACCAATTTTGACCCAACCCACCCTCCCTTGAGTCTCAAACAACTTAATAAGAAATTTCCACCCTTTAAACCCATGAGCTTTGATCCTTCCAAACCTCCTCCAAAATGTTGCAATCTTGATAAGTTTTGTTGGTGGCATGATACTATAGGTAATTCTCATGAGTCTTATCATGATCTTCACTGATTTCTTCTTGCTTCCTTGCTTGGTCCACATTTCAATCTTGATACTCTCACAAAATAATGTTATCAAGACTATCTTCAAGATTCTCCAATTCAATCTAAAGAACCATAATCATGTCAACATCAACTACCTAATGAACAAAAACCATTAACCCATACCTACACCTCATCCACTAATGTTGTTCAAACCATAGTTGATCTTTCTTCCTATACTAATAAATAAAGGATAGCTAACATGAAAAAATTTAAACATATCATTTCATCCATTAAAACTCAACCTCTTAGGTCACATGAACCAAAGGAGTACCTAGTTAAAATGCCTACTCAAAAGTATATCATACATGGTCTTCATTTACCTCCTTTATCTCTTCATACTTCTACACATCCTATGTCAAATTCAACCTCCTTAAAATATAACAAACCAACACATTTACCTATGTCCAAATGTACCTACCAACCCAATGTAAATCATTCTAATGGTTCAATTTCACTTCAAATAATATCACATGTTGGGGCATCTTGTGATGCTCATCCACATGTCCCTTCAAACTTTGGGGCATCTTGTGATGCCCATTCCTATATCCACTTACCCATTAGGGAATATTATGATGACTACTCTTATTCTACAATGCATAATACCAAACAAATTCAAATTCAAGAAACCTTTAAAGACTTATCGACTTGTATTTCACATGTTTATCTTTGATATAGATTTTATAATGGATCTTTATTATTATTTTTGTCTCATGTTTCTTTGTTTTTATGCACTTTACTTATTTTAGTCACATTTAATAACATCATTATCTCCTTTTTTTTTTGGTTTTATTACACATTACATTTGGCATTTGTTTTCATTTTAGTTCTTATACATATCTTTCATTTTTGGTCTTTTTATGTCATTATTTATCTTAGTAGCTTTATGATTATTTTCCCCCTTATTTAACATTCACCTCATTGGTGTTCACCTTGTGAGTTGTAGTGTAAGACCATGGATATGACAAGGATATCCTCACAAATTACCATAATAGAACACCTTTAAACCACTTTTTGGGATGACTACTACTTTCATTGGTGCTTGTACTAGATCCATTGTAGGTTAGTATGGCTTCTTTAGTAACATGACTATCATAACATAGCTTCATCCCCTTTATAACACTATTTTACCTCCTTGTGATCATCTACGAGCATATTCATCATTGTATCACTTATTATATAGATAGATCTCTCATGATCCTCATATTTCCCTCATTTCCTTTCATTTGAGGCTCACATTAATTAATTTTGAGATTTTAGACTTACTTGTGTGTAAGTCTAAGAGTCTTTAGACACATTGGTCTTTAGGTCATTTTCTCTAGTGACCAAGTATAATCTCTCTTGTTTTTTCACCCTTTTCACTCATGTTTGTTTCTCTAAATTTTTATGGAGGAGTAGAAAAATCCAAAACAAGTTAAAAACCAAATCATAAAATATCAAAAGGCAATAATTCAAAGTGAAAACAATCTTAAGATTCAAATCACACCAAAAGATAAGATCTATATTCCGCACATCTCCTATCTTATTTAAATATCAAACTCCAAAATTGGCCTCATGATAGAGCTAAGGTCTATTGGGGTATAGTAGGCCAATAGACTGGGGTAGTAGGTATCATTATATCATATACTATCTAGTGCCATCTACTTTATCACACAAGTACCCAATCTTCATAGTAGACTGATGGATCTATAAGGGGTCCTAAATAATGGGGAACACATTGTGGGAATGTAGGTCTGCTTTAAATTTCATGCATATAGTCTTCATTGGGTTGATCTATGTACTTCACTTGTTAGCACAAGCTTTGTGTTCATTAATCAAAATGTCCTAAGTCCTTGGTGTTGATAGTTCTTAGCCTTTCTCACTTGCCTAGTGTGTCTCATTATTTCTAAAGATGTTTAAATCACCCATGTGTTACCTCATTTTTCTTATTTACATCATATTTTCCTTATATTTCCCTTGTTGTATATTGTTTTTAGTTGATCACATCTACATTATTATGACTCTTAGTTTATAGTTTATGAGTTGTATTGTAAGACCTTGGATATGACCAGGCCTTCCTCATAACCACCCTTACACCATTTATTTACCACACCATCTTATTATCATACTATTCATGTCATTAGGTGGTTGTGTTTCATATATTACATCTTAGAACAAGTACTAAGTTTGAGTTTTCATCCTTTATAGTTGTTGATTTTCATTTATCCATCATGTTCTTATTTGATTTTTTTGGACTTCACTTATCTTACATATGAAATTTGGCATTCTTACATGTTTGTCTTCAATCTTGACTTACATTTCATTTTCAGTCATTCATGTTTTTCTTTATGTTTTGTTTGACATGCTTATCTTACATGGGGTTACTTGTCACTTACATATATTTATTAAAGTTTTCTTGAATGGATATTTCATTTGTCATTCATTTTTTACATACTTCCTAATGTGATTTAGTATGTTATAAATTATTTTTTTCCATTCATGTTTTACATACTTCCCAACGTGATTTAGTATGTTCTACAATTTTTTTTTGCCATTTATGTTTTACATGCTTTCCACTATGATTTAGTGTGTTCTACAATCATTTGTCATTCATTCACCATAATTTTGTCATTCATTTGCCTTCAATATTCTAACCTTGCCTTAATAATCCTAATTTTCTAATTTTTCTATGTCCTCCATTGCTACTTTAACCATCCTACATATGCATGCATTATTTCTATTATTATTTTTGTATCTCTGGGGTTTCTCAAATGGAGATATTGTACACTCCATGATCAAGACTAGGATGTTTGCATGCAATCATTTAGTGCAAAGGAAGTTAAGGTATGTTTATGGTATTTTCACTTACTCTCATTTCATTTCAGCTTTAATTTTTGTATGTCATTTTTAGTTATCTCAATTTCATGTGTTTCTATGTTCTTTCTCAAAGTACCATCCCTTATTACACTCATGTGATAGATGATGAGCTTCGAGTGGGGAATATGTATACACATACTATTTTCAAACTTTACCACTTACTAACAATTTCTACCTTGCAGGAACCTATCGAGTCTCAATCTCTCTGAGTGCACACCCTAAGGGCTACACCAAGAAAGGGTTGGGTAGACTATTGGTGCTTTACAAGATTGTTTTCCCTTATTTCCAATTGTTATCAATCCAACTAGATCCTAAAAACCATTTCCCTAAGATTTGCCTCTTATTTTGCACCCTCCTCTAGTCATTTTCCACCTTCATTAGCCCATTACCTAACCAAAACCCCTTTTTGGTAGTTTACATGACTATGTCAACCACATTAACCTTGTATTGATATTTATAAAATCTTAATAAAAACTAGGTCATACATGGTTGACTTATTTCATAAACCTACTTAGTTTTTTCTAATTTCAATACTAGGTCGATCGGGTCAACCTTGTTGGCCTAAATTTTTGGAAAGGTTGAGGGTTAGATCTATCTATATAAACACATTCATTTTACCATTTCTAAAAGAAGAGAAGAAGAATTAAGATATATTATGCATTTGCTTATCCACCATTCTACTTGAGGAATAAGCTTAAGGTTTCATACTTTCTTTGGAGATATGGATCTTGTCTTGTGGAGAAGTCTTTTGGATGTATTTATAGGTTGTGTAGCCTAGAGCTAATTTATCCTTGTCATCCTTATATACCACAACAACCTCTTATGAAACACTTTGGCCAAGGGAGAGATTGAGGCTCGATAGGTTCATCTTCAAAGGTAAGTATTCCTAACTTTGTTCTTCCTTTGTAAGAATAGATAGATATGAATTTGTACTTTTATTCCGTGTATTAGGATTATGTATGCATTGACATGAGTATTTGTATTATATGCATGTTTAATTTTAGTGTTAATTACCTTCCCCCTACTTTGTGCCACAAGCTTTGGTGAGCAATATATTAGATTTTGCTTTACTTGTTATTAGTTTAGTGAATTTGAAAAACTAGGGCCTAATTAGGGTTATTGCATAGTTTTGATTGACTGTAGGCTTCAGAACCCTTCTTAGTGATATTATTATGATAAGATATCCCTTGTATAGGTTTAGCAAATTCATATTGGTCATAACCTCAATTATCTAATGTATCCCCAATTAGAAGTGTAAGTAGGATCTATCTTCTCTGAGCTAGAATTGATTTGTAGATATGTTGCATTTCCCATTGCATACAAGGGTCAAATAGAAAAAAATTATTTGACCAACCTCTCATGTAGATTGTAGATTAAGTGTAAGTGGGAGAGGATTTGGGGATAAAGATTACAAATTAATCTATTGAGGAACTCAATAACTCAAAGGTGGACATTTTCAATGAAGTAAATGTATATTTAGATCAATTATGGAAGAAAAATAGTCAAATGAATATATGAGATCACATGGAAGGGACTAGGTTCCTCGAGTTACTTGATCTACCTGACCTTGATAAGACAAATAAATTCACAAAGTGTCTTTTATCTAAAACACATGAAGGGGAGACTCTACTTCATTAGGGGAAGTATAAAGATATCTCTCTAACACATCAACTAGATAACAGATTTGATTAATGAAGGGGACAATATCCATACAACATTCATAGAGCAAAAAATTTATTAATGCCATTAAAGTAAAGTTAAAATTCTAACAAGGGGATTATATGATGAAGCTGAAAAACATTTCCACTTTTTGGCATGGATAGTTATGCACTTGATCACTACAAATTTAAATTGTTGTGAAGTGTTGAGAGATGATTCTAAGCAAATTTTGTATGTGTCTTACATATTTGAAACTTACAAAGTTGAAAATTCAAGTTTGTAAATTTTGTTACTAAGAAGATAAACCTAGTGGTGGAGGAAGTGCACTAATTCCTAAAAGTCATCATTTGAAATTCCACAAGGTATGAGGTTGTGAGCAAAAAAATATGTTGTGCATCAGTGTTTTGTTTGGATGAATGATCCATACAAGTCAAAGGTGGTGAGATGGCTCAATAAATTTGAGTATTTTATTTAAGGCATAACATAGAGTACACAATAAAATAGGAAGATTAGTGTCACAAGAGTGTAGTGGCAAAAAATGAAGCTATTTTTAGAGGTTGTGCATCATGAGGAAAAAGAAGGTTTCAACAAGAATTGAGTTTGGGTTTGTGTGAAAAAGGCACTAATGAGATTTTAAAGGAGCAAAAAATAGTTTCTAGTGCATAAAAATATTGGGAATTTTGTGCAAAAGTGTGCAAAGGAACAAATTAACTTATGAAGAGCAAGGCACCCAAAGTGAAAGAAATGAAGGTCTGAGCATAAATGCATAGACATCAATGATACATGTTAACCAAAACACAAAAATTATTCACAAATAAATGATGCACAAAACATTTAATGTAGAACCCAAGGAAGCATAAATCATCACAATATCTAGCCACGTGGACCTATAATTAGTCATTTGAGTAGGTTGAGTTGGTTGTGTGAATGACCTACATTTGGAAAAGCCTTGATATTTTTGTAGATATTATAGAGATTTATGTAGTACCTAATTAATTATAATTTGGAGTATATGTATAGGTAACACGACAAATACAAGATTAAGAAGCTATAAAAGGTGACCCAAAGGCTTAGGTAGGATTTGTTGATTGTTGGTAGTTTAAGGACACCATAAAAAATAATAGATCTAAGTCTAAGGACTAAATATAGATAAAGACAAAGATATCCTTTTAAAGATGATAAGATACTAATATATTGTAACCTTGTATTTATTAATCAAACGATGAGTTTTGTATCTATTGTGCAAGTGTTGAAGAGAGATTGGATGAGAGTATCATTCCACTATGCACTATAGTGTATCCCTTCACTAGGACCCTTGATTATAGTTGCACTAGAAAGTTATATAATAACTATTCATTCTTGAACCATTATCTATCAACATACACTTAGTTACTTTCGTATGAACTTGAAATTGAAATAATAATGGGATAATTTGGTTTATTACATATATTTCAAAGGTAAGTACTCCTTGTCAAAGGAAATAATTTTATCTATATCTTTTAAGGTGTTAATTATAGAAGCAAAGGATGTTGGTTCTATATTACTAAGAAGAGTGGTCTCACACAATGCCTCATATAAGATGTCCTTGTACACAAATTATTGCTTCAATAATTCAATGATATAAAATTTAGCATGGATATTTTTTATTTGATGAGTGATATCATACCCTTGGGATTGATTACCATGCATCATGGGATGTGGATGGATTTGAAGAGGAAAAATTGACTACCTTTGTGATACCATATTATTCACAACATGGACCGCATAATCAAACATAAATCATTAGTAAATAATTAGAGCAACTGAAATAATTTGGAGGTCAAGGGTGAGGGGGAATAAAATGATTCATACATGCCCTTTAGCACCTAGTAGTGATAATACACACCTTGAATTCAATATTAAAATTATATGATCTAAGAAAGGTTTGAGATTGTTCATTAGTTACTTCAACCTTATTAATGTACAAATATTTGAGCCATGAAAATATATGTTCTCATTGCAAGTCTAATTGGTGATTAATTTAATAGTCAATGCAAGTTTTTATAAGGATAGTTATATTCAAATTAGATGACTATGAATTGGATTTGATGATGAAGTTATGTTATTAGAAGGTTTGTTATCTCCATATTATTTGATATCAATGACTCAGATGGCCAAGGTAGTTTCTATGAGGATGGTTGTCTTAAGGAATATTTTATTAAAAATAATTTGATGGATGAGCCAAATTGATAAATTTCTTTGGTCTTAAAATCAATTAAATTTAATATGTTGTGATAATCAAATCATACTTTTCTTAGGCTAAAATTCATCAGTTATGTTAGAGATAACAATATTGACCAAGGAGAGATTTTGAAAGTTTGGTAGTGTTTCAATACTTTCAATTTGAGAAAATTCTAAAACCAATGGTATGTTTTCCCCAAGATAAGTTTATTTTTATATCACATTCATGCCCAAGATTAATTTATAGGATCTTTTTATCCTCCATATGTCTAAAATTTATAATGAATTTAATGTCTTAGAGACATTTTTATAACGTTGGTTATCTCCAAATTGGTTACAACTCGAAGAATTGATGTTGAAGGTGATTTTTTATGATATTGGTTGTGTATGTACTAGTTAATTTTGGGATGAAGTTGATAAAAATAGAAAGTTTTTACAAGGTACGTTGACTTTGGATGGTTTAATTCATATTGACTTCATTAAATAGAGTAAAATTTTAAGACATTCTTTTCTCACCAAGTTGGTTTACTTATATAGAATTGTCATAGTTAGGCCAATTTTTAGATCATGACTTTGGTAAAATTCTTATGTTTATATGAAATTTGTTATTTTTTAATCACTAAATTAAATATTAATTTTGATGATGAAGACACTTTGTAATGACCTTCTAAGTATTGGTTAGATTTTAGATGAATTTATTTGCAAAGCTAAGCATTCACAAAATTAAATGTTTTTGCTAGTGCAAGGTTAGTTGACTCCAAGGCAGATATTTATGATGATTTTGAGATTGGTAACTTGGAATATTTTTATAATAAATATGGTTATGAATATCTGAACATGTTGAATTTAATATGAATTTATTAGCCAATGCAAGGTTTATGTGAAGTTGTTTGTCTCTTGATAAGTTAGCTCAGTATAATTTTGACACCAAGGGAAGTTCTTAAGAGGTCTATTATCTCTTCAATGGGTTAAATTAAATTCGACATTGGTGTTGAATAAAATATTTTATGAGATTGGTTGTCTTTAAATCTATCAAATGAAGAATTTGATGGGAAACCAAGTATTTAAAAGGTTAGAAGTTTCCAACATGATTAAATTCAAGATGACATGATAGCCTACATATTTTTATCATGGTATATGTCATTAGCTAATTTTGAGATCATGTTTGTGACCTAGAAAATATTTTACAAGGTTGGTTATACCTAGATAGGTTAAAATTGAGATGCCTAACAAGAAGGCATGTTTTCTTAGTAAAATTTGAATTTGAGATCACTTTCCTGAACAAGAACAATTAATAGGAGATTTGTAGCCTCCACATTGTTTAAATTTAATATGAATTTGATAGTTTAGCAATATTTTAGAGCATTGGTTATCTCCCAAATGGTTAAACATTGATTTCCTACCAAAGGCATTTTTTACTAGGTTGGTTATCTATTACTTGGTTACGTTTGAGATGAATTTGATAACCAAGGTGATTTTTAACAAGGTTGATTGATTCTTGATGATAAAATTCATAATGACCTTCAAATGGATAGATAAATTATTAATGAGATTCAATTGTCACAAAATTGGTAAAATTATAGATGATTTTCATGGTCAAATAAAAAATTTAAATTGATTAGTCTCCAAATCAATTAAATTTTTGAGAAGATGTCGAAGTGATACACAAGCTTTTAGGAGATTATTTATTTTTGTATTATTAAATATAATATAACTTTAATGAAAAATACAATTTGTAATGAGGTTATAAATATAGGTTAAATTTGAGGTGACTTTGATTTCAAGCCTAACCTTAAATTACAAAATTCAATATCTTAGGATTGGTTAAATTCAAAAAGAATGTGATTACTAGTAAGGTTGGTTGGATTAAAAACACTTATATTTATAATGAATTTTATGGCCACAATATCTTTTAGGAACTTGGAACATTTATACAAGGATAGGAATATCTAAGTAGTTTGAACTCGAAATGAATTTCATAGGAAGGGAAAGATTTTATGACGTTGATTGGTTGTTATTTATAAGTTAAATTTGAGATAACTTTGATAATAAGGGAAATATTTGAGAGGTCTATTGTCTATAGATAATTGCAGTCAACAAGTTATTGATGACCAATGAAATAAATTAGAACCTAGTTATCTATAGATGGGTTAAATTCAAGATGATACTTATGGTGAAGAAAATATTTTACGATGGTGATTGTTTTCAAATATATCAAAATAAAAATATTTTTCAGCCCTACAAAAAAATTTATAAAATTAGTTTTTGCAATATGTTATATTTGACATATCATTGATAGCCAAAAAAAGTTTTAAATGGGTACAAAGGTTGAAGATCAATTTTAATGGCCAAGAACAGATTAGAAAAGGATCTTGAGGTTGGTTTTTTACAAATTAGCTATATTCAAAGATGAATTTGATGGCCAATGCATGTTATGAAAATGATGGGTGCTTCTAAATTGATTAAAAATCAAAATGATATATATAGCCAAGGTAAGATTGTATGAACTTGATGACATTGACACTAGGTGTAAGATATTCAATGGTTGGTGATTTCGAATTAGTTCCATTCATGATGATTTTAATAGTCGAAGCATAATTTTATGAGGTTAATTGTCTTCAAATCAATCAAATTTGAACTAGATATCATGATCAAGATATGTTATTTCTATGTTTTTTGCATGCAAAGTAGTTAATATGGTGATGAGTTTGATGACCAAGGCAAGTTTTTATGAGGTTGGTTGTTTGATAAAATATTAAAATCATAATGGTAGATGAATTTTATAACCAAGGAAATTTTTCCTTTAAGGATTTTTATCTTTTGATAAGTTACATTTGAGATACCTCTGATAGTAAGGTTAGTTTTAAATGGTCTATTGTCTCTAGTTCATTTACATTTTAGATTTTGTTAATGACCAAGTGAATCCCTTAGATTTTAGTTATCTCTAGAAGGGTTAAATAAAATAAAATACTAATGGAAAACAAGATATTTTGTGATGTTGCTTATGGCCAAATCCATTAGAATAAAAATAATTTGATGCCCTATGAATTTATTAAGAGATTGATTAATTAGATCAGTTAATTTAGTGTTTCCAAGTTAAAATCTTCCCTAACAAAGCTAAGGACAAGAATAAGAAGGCATCCCTAGAGGAACAGAGGCTATAATTGAGCATCATCATTAAGACATCAATCTCTAACTTTATAAACCAATGCTAATTGCATATACCTCCATTATGCATTGTTTGAGATGTTTCTTTTCCACAAGTTCATACACATGTGAATACCAAACCACACACAACTTACTATAATTTTCCATTTACTAGAGTGGCCTCTTGCTCATATAGTAGAAATATTTTGAGTCTAAGTTTGTGAAAGGTATGCTTATAGGTTGATTTATTCCTGGAATTAGCCATTTTGAGTCCCTATTTGGCTCCTCAAGTGTACCATTTTTATTATCATTCTCAAGTTGAGTTTCTTAGATGTGATTCATTGGAGCATCAAATATTGATATCAAAATGTATACACAAAGTTGTGTATGAATTCAAACACATTATGCGCAAGAGAAGTAACAATATGTGGAGTTAAAAGGACAACCACTACACATGTATCTCAGGAGTGTTACATTTTGGCCACCCTTGGCTTACAAATTTCCACACAAACTCTGAGTGGTTTCCCTCTTGGATACATATCATGATTTGGGTTGCCTCGTTTAAAATAAGTTATATTTATTACTATGAAACAAAGACATAAAAGTTCCCTACCACATTGGATACATTAGAATACAAATATTAAGGCAAAGTTTCACAGGGGTTAGCACTATTTGAATAAGGAAGAAGCAAAGGAATGAACTCAAAATCTAAGAATCACTTAGTCTAGTTTGAAAGGGGCCTACTTATGATATATGTGGCATTGTGTTATCCCTAAACTAGATGCGATATTTCACTTGCTCTCCCACTATTTTTTCTTAAGTCTATATTGGGTTGATTGGAGGGAATCCCAAGTTTGGGTTATCTAGTTCATTAGACTCATTCAATAAGTCCTTTACTTTCTTTAGAAAACAATAAATTTGATTATTTGTGAAGGGTTAGAGGGACTTGTACTTGTTGATTTGGGACCTATTATGTGTCGTAATGTCAATGTGGAGAGACTTGTGATGAGTCTAGTGGGATTATAATTTGAAGAAAATACAAAATAATTGTGAAGTACTAAGCTGGGACCAGTTGGTCTCATTGGCAAATCTCTTAAAGGTAATTTTTTTTATGGACATAGATCTAAGCTCAGTTACCTAGTTATTTTACTATGTTTCCTTGTTTTTTGGGTTACATTCATGCTTAGTTAAACTCTTTGATAATCTTATTCTTAAATTATATGGAACTTTTTGCTTTGTACTAGGGTTAGTACTTATTTTGTGAACCCGTTGTGTGGGTCCACTATTTAAAACTCTTTTCTATGTCCATTATTAGACATATATTATTTTGTAGACATACACACTTATTTAAAAAAAAAGCTTGGTTCACTATGGATGGTAAAATTCATAATGGCTTCAATGGATATAGAAAACCTTAAAGAAAATTATTTGTCAACTTCATTAAATTATATATTAATTTCATGGAAAACTCTAAATTTTACATGGTTTAGTTTCCAAATAAATTGAATTTTTGAGATGAAGTATAAGGGGTAAGAAAGTTACTAAGAGATTAGTTATTTTGAAATAACTAAATTTAATGTAAATTTGACTTTAAATGTAAGTTATAATAAGGTTCGTAGATAGGTTAATTTTCAAATGACTTTGACATAAAATTAAACTTTTGTATAATTATATGATTGGGATTGGTTAAATTTGAAATGAATTTGATCACTAATAAATGGTTGCTTTGACTTTAGACTAATTATATTTATGATGACTTTGATAGCCATGGTACATTTTAGGATTTTGATATGTTTGTACAAGGAATATTTTTACAACAATATGAACATCTAAATAGGTTGAATTTAAGTTGAATTACATGGCCAATGCATTTTTTTTATGAGGCTCGCTGGTTGTCTCTATATAAGCTAAGTCTAAGGTTACTAGGAAAGTAAGGGAAAGTTTTTAAGAAATTCATCATCTCTAGATCAATTACATTGAATATGTTATTAATGACCAAGAAAAAAAAAGATCTTGGTTATATCTCGATGGGTTAAATTAAAGATGATGCTTATGGCAAAGAAAATATTTAACAATTTTGGTTCTCTTCAAATCAATGAGAATCAAGATAATTTGATGCCAAGGAAATTTTTTATGAGATTTTTTTTTTGGATCAATTATATTTGATGCACCTTTAATGGTCAAGGAAAGGATTTAAAATTAGGTTCAAAGGATGAAGGTTAGTTTTAATTGACAAGAGAAGGTTTTAAAATGTGTTTGATGTGGGTTGTTTCTAGATAATTTAAATTCAATATGATAAATGACGTGAAATTGATAGTCATCAAAAGAATTTACGTGGCTAGTATCTCCAATCACTTACATTTTTGATTAATTTAATGGTAAAGGCAAGTTTTTATGAGGTCAATTGCCTTCGAATTAGTTTAATATGAAGTGGATTTGATGAAGAAGTTAAGTTACTATAAGTTTCATTATCTCCAAAGTAGTTGATATGGTAATGAATTTGATGGCAAAAGCAAATGTTTATGAGGATGGTTTATAATGTTTATTTTCCAAATCAAATGAAATTTTAAGAAGTGTTGAAATAATGCACACATTTTTACGAGATAATGTATTGTTATATCACTAAATGCAATGGAATTTTGATGACAAAGGCAACTTGTAATAAGGAACTTAGGATAGGCTAATTTTAACATGAATTTGTTTACAAAGATAATATAAATTACAAATTTTAATGTCTTGGAATTGGTTGAATTTGAAAATAAAGTGATTATTATTAAAAGGTAGTTGATTCTAAAATACTGATATGTACGATGACTTTTTTGTCACATTATGTTTTAGGAACTTGGAATGTTTTTACAAGAATAGGAATATCCAAATAGGTTGAACTTAAGATGAATTTTATGGCCAATGAAACTTTTTATAAGGTTGATCAATTGTCTCTTATTAAGTCTGAGATAACTCTGATATCATGATAAATATTTTAAAAGCCCTGATTTCTATAGATCAATTATAGTCAAGAAGTCATTATTTACTAGGGAAAGAAATTAGAGCTTGGTTATCTATAGATGGGTTAAATTCTAGATGATACTTATGGTGAATAAAAAAATATTTTATGATATTTATAGCTAATAAAATATTTTATGACATTAATAATAGCAAGATATAATGGCTAAAGATCAATTTTGATGGGAAAGACAAGAATTTAAAAGTTTTTTTTAGGTTTTTTTCCCTAAATTAGTTCAATTCAAAGCTGAATTTGATGGCCAAAACATGTTTCAAAAATAATGGGCACTTTTGAATTGATTAAAAATTAAAATGATTTCCATGTCCAAGACAAGTTTGTATGAAATTGATGACATTGACACTAGGAGTAAGATATTCAATTGTTGATCATTTTAGATCAATTACATTCATGACGACACACAAATGAAACATATTATTGTAATTATGATTTTGTGCACAATAAGTTTTATCTATTACTATCAAACGAAAACATATAAATTCCAAACCACATTAAAAAGGTCTTAGAGTGTATGTGCTACAGTCCAATACTCTACAATTATTGAGACAAAGTCTCATAGGGGTTGGCACTATTTGAATGAGGAATAAGCAAAGGAATTAACTCATCATTTTAAAATCACTTAACCCATTTTAAGAGGGGCCTAACTATGATGAATGCAACTTTTTTTTATCCCCCAAGTAGACATGTTCTTCCTCTGGCTCTAGCACTATTTTCTCTTAGGTTTGTAAATGGTTGAATAGAGGTGCCACTAAGGTTAGATTAAATGGTGCAATGAATTGGTTCATCATTCCTCTATTTTCCTAACAAATTGATAGATTTTATTGTTTGTGAAATGTCAGAGGGAGATAGACTTACTAAGTTCAGACTTGTTGTGGGTGGCAGTGTCATTATGCAAGGACTTATGATGAATGTAGTGGGACCTAAAAGTGAAGCAATATCAAAGGTTCAAACCCAAGTAGAGGCTTAGCTACGCTAGTGTGCAATGGGTGAAGGTAAGGTGGATATCACTCCATAAGAGCCAACAAAGACATAACAAAGTGCACAAAGTGTGGGAACAACCTACATAAAAACATGGGTGTAAAAGAAGGACCATGAGGAGAGCACAAATGTTTTTGTGCCCAGTGTAGAAGATACACTAGAAGAGAAGGAAAAGATGGGATCCCTATAATCCTATGAAAGAGAGGATTATTGTGTAATATCAATAATCAAGAGGGATGATGGACCAAATGTTTATATGTTATAATGCATGATGGATAAAAATGGATAAGAACCAACTCTTGCCCAAAAGGAAAAGGAGGACGAGGAGCCTGTGGATGAAACTCAATAGAAGACATTTGAGGATGTGAACAGTAGAGAGAAGTCATCATGCAAATACAAGGATGCAACATTGTTTGTGCATGACAAAGAATTTTTTTTGAGAGTAACAAACTAAAATTATCTCAAAGCTAATAAATAATCCAAAATATTTATTGATCAAAATTAAAAGAAGCCAATAGATGAAGGAAGAGAGGAATATCATCCCAAAGCTAATAAGAAGAGTGCACTCCAAATTACATAAAAGGGAAATTCATTACCATAAGATATCAAGGTGGGAAGTCATCAAACTAAAGATAATTAGGAGAAGTGACTAATGGAAATATCAATTTAGACACACATAAAATATCATGAGAATATGAAGGAGATAAAGAGAAGAGATATGGGAGTTTTGAAACCCCATAGAGATAGGAATGCCATTGATGTAGAACATCACAAGACATAAAAAATGTAAATATATTAATTAGTCTCATAGTGGTCATTTCAAGTTTGGTTGCAGGTGTTAGGGGTCTTATAGGGTCCCTTGGTATGGTTTAGATTCATTAAGAGTCATTGAAATTGTGTGTTCATAGGTCTTTTGGTTTTCTTGCCAAAAAGCCTATTTTGAAAATATAAATTGTTTTTTATTTATTTAGGTTAAAGGGGGGGATGTTTTTGAACTAGGGTCCCTAGACCCTAAGAGAAGTAAAAATAGAAGAGATACCAAAGGCTACCAAAGACCTAACAGACCTAGATAAAGCCAAAATTCTGCCCAAAAACCAACAAAGAACAACAAAAGAAACTAGAATCTAGTCTAAACATAAACTACCAAAAACATCCTCCCAACATCTTTTCCATTTGCCAATTATCTTGGGCTCAAATAGCTCTTTGAGGTGGGCTCAAATATTTTTGGCATTATGAATACCCTCATACATAGCAGCTTTATAATAATTCACTAAAAATTTGATATTATTATGAAAATTTTCATTCTCCTATTCTAAAATCTCCACCCTGAATAAGAGACTCTGAAGTTGTTGATCATCCTCCTTGGTCGAAGAGATTTGATTCAACCTAATGTTTTCCTACTATAGGGAATTCACCTTAATTTTAAGCTTTGTAATCTCTCTCATAAACCAATGAATTATATATTTTTTTAAGATATAATTCTTCCACAATCTTATATGAATTCTCCTTGCCCTTAAGACAAGTTACTAAGTTGTTGAAAGCCTCATTTTGGTCTTTCAGTTGCTTATCAACATAACTCTTCCCTTTATTTATGGGGGCATATTTAGTCACACCTTTCTCAACCTCAAGGACAAATTTCTAAACCAACTTATTTACTTTATATTTATCCTTAAGACCCTCCCCTAAAGCATCTCTAACATCTTCTACATCAATATAATCCCTTGTCAAATCACCCATCTTTCTTTGCATGCCATGTTTTCCCCGACAAACAACTACATGATTTGAAGCACTCCAAAGGCATTTCTTAATGTTCTCCTATGACTTCAGATCCTTCCTTTCCATATCCTTGGTCATATTTTCCACAAAATTATTATTAATCTCTATATACTTGCTCAAGCTCCCAAGGTATTTTATCTAGCTTTTTTTATTTTTTTGAAGTTAATAGGAGCATCCTCTACATCTTTATTTAAGGGTTGAGGAAGGTCTAGCCTAATTTGGTTCATGGCCATAAAGTATTTTTTGAATGAGTTAAATCACCTCTTCATGCCTTGGAGTCAAAAAATTACCATTCTTAAAATTCATGATTAAAAAACTCCATTGATTTCAAAATGAAAAAAAGAATATTGATGGGAATACCATGCCTAAAGTAGTTCAACATCTTAAATAAAGACCATCTGACTACATTAAACCTACCTTTCAGGGTTACATACTGCATTATATGAAAGGAAATATTTTCAAATGGTTTGGGCAAGGATTCCTGATCAAAACCATTATGCAACAGTTCCAATTGTTCTCCCTCTTCCAAGATGAAAATCTAAATTATTGAATTAAGCTTGTGGGTAGTTTTGGAGTCTTTTGTGTGGTCTAATGTTATTAAATGTTTATAAATAGTCTTATAAAGTGTATTTTAGGAGTATTAATGTGCTTATCTTGATAAATCAATGTAAATTCAAGAAAGTTATGGTTGTAATTGCCCTCTATATGTGGAGTTGGCAAGATAGAGAAAGTTATTTGATAATTTTATCATAATAAGAAGAATAAAATGCTTGTAGAAGCATGTGTGTGCATATATTAGGAGGTATAGGAGTATAAAAGAGGATGACTTGAAGGATACAAATTTAGGAGACTAAATAAATAGAAGAGAGACCAAGATAACTAAATAAATAGAAGAGAGACCAAGATATCAAGTAAAACCCTATCTGCCTTTCAAATTGTGTATGTGGTTATTGTATCAATTAAAATAATAGTGCATATAATTCATAGTAATCCTTGGTAAGTTTTTTCTCTCATGATTATTATTTTATTTAAATAATTTAATTCATTGTGAAGGATAACCTATAGGTTTAGTTTCAAAAACTTAGTTTAGACAAACTTGAAAACCCTGTTTTACATAGTCAAAAAAATAGCTAGAAAGGTGTTGAAGGGGAAAGAGGGATATGAAGTATTTATACATTGTTGATGATCCTTTAGAGGCCAAAAATCATCCATTTTATAGTTTCAATTAACACTCATATTTATATACATTTAACATAGTCCCATTAAGAGCATTCTGACAATACACAATATAGGAGTGACAAGAAGGATGAAGTATTGATGATGGTTTGAAAGGTTGTAATGATAAGTTGATTCTTTGAAAATGGGTTGAGATCATTTTAAAATATAATAATTTCATTTTTATACTTGAGATTCAATCCATCTTGCATTTTTTTAGCATATAGTCCATTCTTGCAATCAATTTTTTGTCTATTTGAATATTGGGTTTATTTTATGATTATTAAAGAGAATTTAAGGTTTGGAAAAGGTGTAACCAGCTTGGGAAGACCTTATACAAGATTAAATTCATTTTTAGAGTCATATAAATTCATTAAAGTGCTCAAGATAGCTTATTCTGTACGTAGTCTTATAAAGAGCCCAAAAACCCTATATTTTGGCTTTTAAGAGATGATTGAAAGTTGGACCTATGAAAATAATGGCTAGAGGAGGTTGAAAAATTATAGAAAACTATTATAAGTATTATAAGTCCTTGAAGTGATCATAAACTCAAAATTTTCCCTTTTTTAAGCTCTTGACCTTACACAGTTCTATCAAAATAAGAGCTAGGGTTTGAAGATTGTAACTTACATAACTTGTGTTCCATTAATCAAAAAAAATCATGAAATTTGGTAATCTATTGTATTTTGACATGATCTAACTGATTATGGTGGTTTTAGAATGGTAAATTATGAATTTTTATGAAAACCCTGATGTGGCCTTAAACTAGGTCTAATGGAGACCTAATTAAGAGGAAGAAAGTGAGATAAAAGGTACTTGCATGAAGTAGTATGAGGATAATGGGTACTCAAAAGTGTGCTTGGTTTGTTTAGATACTCTATGTATTTTCATAACCTAGGAGGTTTGTATGTAAATAGGGATATTAGGAAAAGAGTCCTTAAATAAGAAAGTGTGGATTGGAAGGAGAGATGTTATTTATAGATTATGCCATTGATTTGGCTATGTGAGAGTGTTCAAATAAATAGAGAAAGGTACTTAAGAGTCCTCATGAAGGGAAAATAACCTTGGATCTATGCTTTAGGCTGATGTACAAATGAGAGAGAGAGAGAGAGAGAGAGAGAGAGAGAGAGAGAGAGAGAGAGAGAGAGAGAGAGAGAGAGAGAGAGAGAGAGAGAGAGAGAGAGAGAGAGAGAGAGAGAGAGAGAGAGAGAGAGAGAGAGAGAGAGAGAGAGTGTAAAGGTCTATGATGAAATGTTGTTGAGATGTCAAGAACATAATAAAGAAGGTTATGCAAGCAAGAAGACTTAAGCCTATTAGAGTCAAAAGTGAATAAAAGTGTCAAGAATGGGCAAAGGATCTATTTCAAGAGGACTATCACAGATCAAGAAAGGGATCAAAGGTAAATAATTAGAGCCATGTAATGGTATGAAATTAATACGTGTTTTCAATTCTTTCAAGAGTATAGTTTCCTCTTCATGAATTTTAGAAATGTATATGTTCATATTATTAATAGTTAAACATATATATAGTTAGATTAACAATATTTTGCATATATATTTTAGGTGGTTAAGCCTATATCCTATGTTAGGTGAGTTATTAATCTAACTCACGTAGAGTCTTGGCTTGAGATAAATATGGAGATTTAGACACTAAGTAAATATCCTTATTTATAGATTAGAGTTTCCTATATATTTGTGTAATGGTTCATGTAGCATAATAACATATTATATTGAGTGATTAAATTATCTTCCTTTGTGTTATCAGAGTCCTTTAAAGAATTCATATGCTTCTATGACTGGTCTATGTAGAATTCTTTGTTAGATCTGGTTCGGCACTAGCAATCTTGAGAATTCATGTGTTCAAGTACAGATATGCTTGCTTATTTTTTATCAATATGCCTGAGAGGTGGTTAAAAAAAAAAGAGCACTATTTTGCCTGAATGTGGTTGAAGCATTAAGCAACTAGCTATTGAAAGAACTTAGTTTTGACTTAGTCATAGTTATTATCTTCATCTACATGAATATTCTATGTAGATCTAAGAGTTAAATTATTTAATTTGTCAGATTGTTCTTGCATTTAGTTATCCAAGACCTATGAGTTGGCATCATCTGTGTGCAAATTTTTGATCCATTCTCTCACTCCTTGGAATCATTTGATTCTGCATTCATCATTTGGTTTGGTGTTTGGATTGAATCAATGGTATATTTGCTTGATATTCACTAAAATTTATTGAATTTAACTTAGATCAAAGCATGATATATTTTATTAACCTTCACTCAATATTGTATGAAATGTCTGCATCGGCACTGAAGAAAATTATTGCATGACCAGTGGCTCTAGACTCATGCATTTCTCTGGCCTGGTGAATCACGTATTTTTTTGTAAATTTGTATGATGTTAATCGTGCAAGAATTTTTTCAAAGTCTTTTACCAGCATTCTGATCAACTCAACTATAGTAACCTATCCATGCAATAGTTGTCATTTGTAAGTCATTATCTTTTTTCAATCTTTAAGTTTAGGTGTAAGGTTATTGGAATTTTATTATGTCAAAGGTCATTTAATTTTTATTGTTGTATATGTGAGTTAAGTTTATGTTCTTTATTATTGAGACATTATTTTTTATTAAGTTACATACAAGTCAAAATAAAAAGTCTTCAGTTAATTCAAATGTCTTTTCTCAAGTATAGGTCTTTTTTTAATATGTACAAAATCCAAAGTGTCTATTTTTTGGTCCTTTGTCAAAAGTAAAAAATGAGTCATTATTTATTTTTTAATAATCTTATTTATGTCTAGTATAAATCCAGTGTGAGTTGTCATAGTCAAATCAGTCTTAATTTTGTAAAGGATGGATTATCAATGGAAACTGAAATCTTGTGTTGGTATAAAATTCATAATGGACATTCCATTAAAAAAAATTACTAGGCTCAATTTCCACACATGTAAAGTCAAAATTCAAATGCAATTAATGAACAAAAATTTATGGAGGATAGTGAATGGAAATGAAGTAGCACCCATAGATCCATCAAAGTTAGTAGAATTGTAAAACATGGATGATAAAGCCAAAGCCATTATTAGACTGGCTCTTTTTGATTCTGAGCTACATTATGTAGATCTTGAAAAATCATCAAATGTAGTGTGGGATAATATAAACAAACTATCTGGAATAAAAGTAGTCAACACAAAATTTTCCTTAAAACTCTAGTTGTTTAGATTCAAAATGATTGAGGGGCATACCATGTCTAGTCACATCAATGATCTAAGATCTATTCTAAGATAGCTAGAAAAATTCCAAGCTCTAGTAGAAGATGAATATGTGAAATCCATATCGTTGAAAAGCTTGCCTCAAAAATATATCAATGTTTTTTTCACTTTTGGACAAATGCCTTCATAGTCACTAGAAGCTATGATTTTAACCTTTCTAGCTGAAGAAAAAAGGACTAGAGAAGATGTAGATTAAGAAACTACATTTTACCTTAAAAATGACAAGAATTTATTCAAAAATAAAGAGGAGATTGAATATTTATACTATAATAAAAAGAGACATACATCTTCATATTATAGAATTTGAGCTAAAGACTTGCTCAATGGAAAACTTAAAACAAATTAAGCCAATGTAATCATTGAATAAGAATTAGATTTTGAGGATGAACCAATGAATGAGAAAAAGGGATATGCTTGTGAATATATTCTATTCTAAGTGAATATCATTGGAGGTCAGAGGTAATGAAGGAAGGAGGTTTCTAGAGCATCCATTAGTCATCAAAAATAGGGCCCATATGCTTTGGTGGTACATTCTAATTCAGTTGTGTGTTTGATTTTAGTTATGTGTCAATAAAAATAGATATATTTTTATTCAAATTTGTAATAGGTGAATTGATAATTCCTTTTATCTCTTATCCAAATGTGTGATAGTGAAGAGAGGTGATAACAATACTACACATCATGATGTGATTGGTGGTAATCCACTTACAAAACCATCTTTTTGTGGTTTTTGGTAAACCACTTGAAAACCATCCCTTTTTGGTTATTGGTAATACATATGCAAAACTATCATTAATTTTTGTGGTTGTATTAACAAAATCACCAAATAATGAGTGGAGGTGCAAATATAGATTGATGTTTTCCCCATGTTCACATTAAGGGGTTGTATGCTAGGAATTAAGTCTTTGTTTTTGAATGGTTGAAGGTTTTTATTTAAATTTGTTAAAGATTGCTTTGTAAGATGATAATGAAGGTTGTAAGAGTACATTAAGAGATTTGATAAGTTTGAGCATCACTTGAAGAGATATAACAAAATCTCAAGAGAGAAGAGAAAATTCCCAAGTGAGGACAAGGAAAGAGGAAGTCTCAGGTGAAGACTAACAATGTACCCAGGTGAGGTGAAAAGAAGATAGAGGTAGGATTAAAAAGAGATGAAATATGAGAAGATAAGAATGAAGATCATAGGTGATTAGGGTTTCCACAAAGAGAAGATGAAAGAGAATAAGAGAAAGAAATATGTAGAGCTTGAAGAGGAAATGAAAGATTTGAGGTGGAGTTTAGAAAGTATACAGAAGGTGATGATCGTGATAAAGAAAATACAAAAAGAAGAGAACCAACATGGTTGGGTTATGTAAAAAATTAAAGTTGAGTGGCCTATAAGACTAATTATTGAGAGAAGAAAGAGAAAAAAACATGTGGGAAGAGAAAAAAGAAAAGGTTGCTCTATAAGCAACTCAAGAGAGAGATTAAACAATTTTAGATGAGTGAACAGGTTGATATGCAAGGAAAAGAAGGTGATAAACACCTTTGTGAATATGAATTGATCATGAAAGATGTTGAGCAGTTATCTATCTATTATCCAAAAGAAAGATCATTTCTTGGTAAGAAGAAGAGGATGAAGCACAAGATGAAGAGTAGCTAAAAGAAAGATTACCAATCTTTGAATTATCAAGAGAGGCATATGAGCCTCCACATTCTAAAAATAATGATTTATGTATATTTGTGGGTGAATAAAATGAAGGAACATATGATTTTCAGAATGATAGAGATAACTTTTAGATCTGTAATTAAGCCAAGAAGAAGGAGATAGATGAATGGTATGAATAGATGGTGGCTAGTGTAAGAGAGAAGCTAAAGGAGAATGCTAAGAAGCTAAACATGAAAGAATAAGAAGAAAAAAGAAGTATCCAAGAGTTTAAAATGAATCAATGAAATTAAAAATTAAATTTATAGCCAAGCAAATGTGAGGAAATGAACTTACTAGTTGATGACAAGTAAGAATGTAAAGAGGAGTGGGCAAAAAAACAAACCAAGGCAACAAGACAAAAAATAAGAACTAGCTGAGAATAAAAGAGAAAGAAAAATGGAGCATCAATAGGAGGAGATTATAATATCGTCATAGATATAATTATAAATCAAGGAAAAAAATTGACAAAGATGATTAGGTGTTCAAATTCTCCTACTTGGGGAGTATGATGCAAAACATCACAAGACACCAAGAATGTAAATATCTTAACTAGTCTCATGATGGTCATTTCAAGTTTTATTTGAGGTTTTATGGGTATTTTAGGGTACTTTGGTATGGTTTAGAATCATTAAGAGTCATTGAAATTATGTGTTCATAGTTTTTTTGGTTTTCCCACCAAAAAACCTATTTTGAAAATTTAAATTATTGAATTAAGCTTGTGGGTAATTTTGGAGTTTTGTGTGTGGTCTAATATTAGTAAATGTTTATAAATTGTCCTATAAGGTGTATTTTAGGTATCTTAACATGATCATCATTATAAATCAATGCAAATTCAAGAAATTTATGGTTGTAATTTCCCTCTATACGTGGAGTTGGTAAGATAAAGGAAGTTATTTGCATGTTTTAGAATAATAAGAAGAATAAAATGTTTTTAGAAGCATGTGTGTGCATATAATATGAGTTATAGGAGTATAAAAGAGGATATATTGAAAGAGATAGAGGTTGGAGACTCAAAAAAGAGAAGAGAGACCAAGATCTCAAGTAGGACCATAACTGCCTTTCAAATTGTGTATGTGGTTATTGTATCAATTAATAAAAGAGTGGATGGAATTAATAGTGATCCTTGGTAAGTGTTATATTTAATTATTATTATTTTATTTTAATATGTGAATTAATTTTGGAGGATAATCTATAGGTTTAGTTTCAAAAATTTAGCTTAGATAAACTTGAAAACCGTGTTTTGCATAGTCAAGAAAATAGCCAGCAAGGTGTTGGTTTGAGGTTTATTGAAGAATGTTGAAGGGAAGAGAGGGTCATTAAGTATTTATAAATATTAATATTTTATGATCCTTTATAGGATAAAAATAATCCATTTTATAGTTTCAATTAGCACTCAGATTTCTATACAATCAACACAGTCCCATTAAGAGCATTCTAACAGTAAACAATCAATGAGTGATAAGTAGGATGAAGTATTGATGATGGTTTGATAGGTTGTAATGATAATTTTATTATTTACACATGGTTTGAGATAATTTTAAAATCTAATAAGTTCATTTTTAGACTTGAGATTCAATCCATCTTGCATGTTGTTAGCACATAGTCTATTCTTACAGTTAGATTTCTATCTATTTGAATATTGGAATTATTTTGTGATTGTTAAAGAGAATTTACGAGTTGTAAAAGGTGTAACCAGCTTGAGAAGACCCTATAAAATCTTCAGATCGCTTTGTGACTCTTATAAAAATTTTAAGTGCTCAAGACCACTTATTCGGTACACATAGTCTTATAAAGAGCCCAAAAACATTGTATTTTGACTTGTAGGAGATGATTGAAGGTTGGACCATTGCAAATAATGGTTGGAGGAGGTTAAGAAAGTCTTGGTAGACCTATTCCAAGTATTATAAGTCCTTTAAGTGATCAAAAACTCAAAATTTTCCTTTTTATATGCTCTCAGCCTTACATAGACCTATCAAAATAAGAGCTAGGGTTTGAAGTTTGTAACATGTATAAATTTTGTTTCCTCTATTTAAAAATCATAAAATTTGGTAATAAATTTTATTTTGACATTATCTAACTAATTATCATGGTTTTATAATGGTATAGTATGGATTTTTATGAAAACCCTGGTATGACCTTGAACTGGGTCTAATGGAGACCCAATTAGGAGGAAGAAGGTGAGATAAAAGGTCTTTACATTGAGAAATGGATCATAAAAATTTTCAAGAAGAAATAAGAAGATAATGGGTACTCAAAAGTGTGCTTTTTTTATTTAGATACTCTATGGATTTTCATAACCTAATAGGTTTGTATGTAAATAGGGATATTAGGAAAAGAGTCCTTAAAAAAGAAAGTGTGTATTGGAAGGAGAGATCTTATTTACATATTGTTCTAATGATTTGAAAATGTGAAAGTGTTTAAATAGATAGAGAGAGGGACTTAAGAGTCCTCATGAAGGGACAAGAACCTTGGATCTATGCTTTAGGCTTTTAGGCGTATGTACAAACAAGCAAAGAGAGATATACAAGTTTTAAGAATGGAAGATGGAGTATGGAAGAAGGTGTATGAGAAGATACTAAGGGTGATATGAGAGAGAGAGTGCATATATATATATATATATATATATATATATATATATATATGATGATGATGAAATGTTGTTGAGATGTCAAGAACATAGGAAATAAGGCTATGCAAGCAAGAAGACTTAAGCCTATTGAAGTTAAAAATGAATAAAAGTGTTAAGAAGGGGTAGAGGATCTATTTCAAGAGGACTATCAAAGACCAAGAAAGGGATCAAAGATAGATTTTTAGATCCATGTAATGGTACAAAATTAATACATGTTTTCAATTCTTTCAAGTGTATAGGTTTCCTCTTCATCATCCATTCATGACATCAAGTGGACGAAGAAGAGAGGATGCAATGGGAGTATCGCATAGACATTCCCCCATGAGATACACATGGAAGAATAACATGCAATTATGCCTACTTATTACAACCAATAGAATAAATAAGGAAGTCCACGTAGTAGAGGAAACTATAGAGGCACATAATTAGTGGAGGTGGACAAATAAAGGTGGGTGTAGACCCACAAGAGGAGAAAAGGGTGGGATTATACTGACAAGATAAGAAAAGAGGTGAAAAAATAAGAAATGTAAAACACACAAGAGAAGAAGTGTTGAAAACATTTGGGGGAGGTAGACAGAAAGAGGTGGGTATAGACCCACAACAAGAGTCATAGAAATGCAGATCCAAAAGGGAGAAGAAAAGATGAGGAAAAATTAAAGTGAATGGAAAGTTATAAGGTATTAGATATAGGAGTAAGTTAATGGTTTATGGCTCGATGAGGGTCTAGAAAAGATGGGAACATTGTGGCCCTGACAACGGGCCAAAAGAGTGTTTCTATCTCTCATATCCTACCTGTAAGTGGGAGACAACATTTTAATTATGTGTGGATTTTGATGTAGTAACATCCCAAACAAATTTGCAATCTTGCATCACCCAAAAAAAAGAGATTCGAAGATTAAATCCAACTTTTATGGTGGGCGGTTGCACAACGTAATAGTTTTAAGTAATTTTAGGACTACACAAGAGTCTAATTCCATGATAGGAAGATAACTTGGATTTATGTGAAGGTTGAGAGAATAATGAGATTCAAAATTTTAGCTAAGGCATGGGGCATGCATGAAGAAGGTAACAATGCACAAAATAAGGTATGTGCTAAGAAACAAAGAGCAAGGCACATAAGTAATAATCTTTGTGGTAGTCCCAAAAGATAGAAGACTCACTAAGGTGCAAGTGTGATGACATAGAAGGAAGTTATTTATATAGGTTGTGTAACATGAGGAAAATGAAGGTTGTGACTAGAACCCTGTTTGGGTTTGTGTAGACAAGGCACAAATGAACTAGTAAAGGAGGAAAAAAGTAATACACTTGGAATACAATAATTGGAGAAGGTTTGAGCATGAACACATAAACATGATGCATTAATTACAATGGTATTCAAGAAATAATGCACAAATAAATGAGGCAAAAAATATTTAATGTAGACCTTGAGGAAGCAGTGAACATAATAACTATCCACATGGAGCAAAATTTATTCATTTGAATAGGCTAAACTGGTTGTGTGATGAACATGACAACACAATGTAAAAAATACAAAAAAATCTAAGAAATATCATTTTATTTGATTTTTGGGGCTCAATATTTGTAGAAGGTTATTCTACATTTAGAAAATATTACAAATTTGAACATATATTATAAAGATTTGTACAAAACCTCATTAATTACAACTCAAAGTTGATGTTTGGAGAACACAATAATGAACAAGATTCATAGGCTATAAAAGGTGACCCAAAGGCTAAGGTAGGAGTTTTTGATTGTTGGTAGTCTAAGGATGCCATAGAGGAATAGATTCAAGTTAAAGGACTAGATAGAGAGAGAATGTCAAAGATCTCCTTGTAAAGTTAAAAAAATACTATGTCTTATAACCCCATGTTTATTAATACAAACCATGATTTTTATATCTAT
This sequence comes from Torreya grandis, assembly GCA_037957365.1. Lineage (NCBI taxonomy): Eukaryota > Viridiplantae > Streptophyta > Pinopsida > Cupressales > Taxaceae > Torreya > Torreya grandis. Next base: position 2,725,523 of record JARHVA010000914.1, on the reverse strand, counting down.
TTTAAAAGTGTTGAAGAGTGATTGGGTGATAGTATAAATTCGATACTCAATGTATCACATGCCTTTAGTGGGACCCCTAACTACAACTATACCAACTAGTATAAGAATAAGGTTTTGAACCTTGTGAAATGCAAGGAGAAAGGGTTGAACCTGCAACTGAGATCTGAGCCACTAAAAGGAAGACTAAAAAATATTTGAAAATGAGGGAATTAGTATATTCTTATTCTCCACCATAATGAGGTGGGTAGAGATCAAAGAGAGCTGACATGGGAAGTAGAGAAAGCTATCATAGTGTTTTTCTCCATCATGAGAATGTGGGTGAGAGCAAAGAGGGGTGACATGGGAAGTTTAAGTATCTTATCAAACTATTGAATGTGAGGTAGATAGCAAAGCATCACTCTCCACAATGATAAGGTGGGTAGAGAGTGAAAAATTAGTTATTAAAATGAATGGGAAAAAACTCAATAAAGAGGATGAGTTTTGTAAGATGGCAGAGGGAGGCTTCACTAGAACTATTCATGATTCCAAAATACCTATGAAGGATAATGATGGAGGAGCACAATAGTTGGTCGCATGTAATGCAAGGTTATAAATAAATTACAAGCATCTAATTTATGGAAGTGTTGATATATTTCCAAATGTGAGGAAGTTAAGTGCATAGGAAGAAAGAGTGTTTTCATATCAGAGTATTGGTTAGAACATGCAAGGGAGTAAAGGTGATCTCTATCAAACATAGATGGATACAAAATAAAAATAAAAGAAGATGGCATAACATAAATCATAGATGAGACATGAACCATAGTCACATATGTCAAGAAAAAGGGATGAGATTCCCTCATTATTGAAACTATTGCAGGAAAGGACAATGCAAGTGGAGAAAAGAGTTATTAGGAGGAAGGATCCTATAAATAAGCGATGAGCGACCTGTAGGAGATCCATGACCATAAAGGTTCTAAGGCACACACAAAGTCAACCTAAAGTTGAAGCAAAAAATTTTCTCCAAAAAATAAGGCCCTAAGGAAATGATGGAATGGATATTGGATGTTGAACCCTATTTCAAGTTGAAGCATGTAGAGGATTCCATAAAGGTGAAGTATGCATAAATAAGGTTGTTTGGTAACACAATAGAGAGTTGGAGAGATCTCCAAGAGAGAAGGAGATGGAAGGGAAAGAAGATGGTGTAAAATTTAGAACATATCATTTCCAAACTACTCAACCAAGTAGTCTATAAAGAAATCCAACTCAAATAGAGGAGAAGACTTGAGAGCCACAAGAATGAACCTAAAAAGCCTCACTCCCAGAGCAAATAAGAAAGGTTTTTCATGAATGAAAAATGTGTGAGAGGGGATGATATGGCTGTAATGTAAAGATCAAAAGGAGCCTCATGAGATGATGGAAGATACTTATGAAAATATGGAAGAGGAAAAACCAACACCTACATGATACACAACAAAAATGAGGGAAGGTGTTCAGGAAGATGTGTAAGCAACAAAGACAAAGAAGGTTATTGCAAAAGAGAAAAAACAAAGATAAAAATATAATTAGAGATCAGGTAGTATCACTGTGAAATGGGTGAGGCAAGGTGGATATCATTCCACAAGAACCAACAGAAGCAGAAGAAGGTGAGCAAGGTGTGGGAGCAACCTGCACATAGACAAGGGTGCAGAAGAGATACCTCAATTTGAGCACAATTTTTCTAGTGAAAATCATAGAGGATAATTAAGTAAATAAAAAGATGGGAACCCAAGATTATAAAGAAACAAAGGATTATTGTGCAGTAGAAAAAATAAAGTGGGATGTTGGAATAAATGTCCATATGTAGCAGTGCATGATGGATCGAAATAAAAAATAAGAACCTCTATCCCTCAAGGTAAGGGAGGATGAAGAGCCTATGGATGAAACTCCAAAGAAGGCATCTAAGAATGCATGAAGAGTATAAATAAGTTATCTACTACTAATAAGGATGCAAGTTGTTTGTGCATAACATATAGGATTTGCCAAGAGGAGGAAGCCAAAATCATCCTGAAGCTAATAAAGAAGGAAAAATATTGACTACATAAAATTCAAGGAAGCTTCTAGAGGAAGGAAGAGCGTAATATTAGTGCATAGATGACAAGGAAAGTGTATCCCAACTGTGCACAATGAGGGAAAGTCATTGATAAATAATAGCAAGGTAAAAGTCATCAACCTAAAGCTAACAAGGAAAAGAAAAAGATAGATTTATTAATCTAGACATGTGGAAGGTGATGTGAGTACATGGAAGAGGACATGAAAATAAATATGGGAGATACTAAACCCAATATAGCTCAAAAAGCCATAAATGACACTAAGTGAAGGATGAAGAGAGGATGCAGTGAGAGTACCACACAAAAATGCCACATGAGAGACACATAGAATAATAGCACACAAGTATGCCTGCTTTTTACAATAAACATAAGAAAGAAGGAAATGTTCATATCAAAGGAAAATATAGAGGCACACAAGATAAAGTAGGCAAAATTTACAAGGACCATTTATTGGAGGTGGACAGACAAAGGTAGGCGTAGACCCACAAGAGGAGACACAAGTGGATGCATACCCACAAAAAGAGACAAAGGTGGGCATAGACCCACAAGAAAAGAGAAAAGGTGAGATAAAAATAATAAATGTGAGGCACATAAGATAATACATGTTGAAAACACTTAGGGGAGGTAGACAAAAGGAGGTGGGAAAAAACCCACAAAAAGATTCAAAGGTGGATGTAGATCCACTAAGGAAAAAAGAAGAAAAGGAATAAGGAGAGTGAAGTGGAATAAATAAGGTACCATAAATAGCATAAGGTTGATGATTTATGGCCTAATGAGGGTCTAAAAAAGGAGGAAGCATATAGAAAACTTTCTTAGGCAGCCTATCAAGTGGAATGGAACATTATAGCCTTGGTGACTAGCCAAATGAGTAGAATTATCACTCATACCTAACTTTCAAGCGGGACCATATAGTTTAAATACCTAGGGAGTTTGATGTAGGAGCATCCCAAGTGAAATGGTGATCTTGTAACACCCAGAAAGAGAGTTAGTTGAATAATAAATCCAACTTTGTCATTCATGATTACACGATGTAATATTTTTCAAGGATTTCAAGATTATGCAAGAGTACAGTTTATGTTGGAGGAAGATAACTTGGAGTTTCATAAAGGTTGTAAAAATAAAAAGTTGTGTAATCTTGGCTAAGGCATGGAGTACAAATGAAGAATGTAACCACGTTCAGAAGAAGGGATGCACTAAGAAATGAAGATCAAGGAACACAAGTAAATAGTTGTGCGATAGCATGTAAAAGATATAGGGCTTACTAAGGTGTAAGAGTGTGGTTTACATGGACAAGGTAAAAGTGAGATTATGAAGGAAGAAAACATAATTATCAAGGTGTAAAAATATATTGAAACTTAAATAGAAGTATGCATAGGAACTGTTGAACATGCGAAGAGAAAGGCACACAAAGAAAAATAGAGAAGGTTGACAACAAAAAAATACCACACAAAGAAATGCAACACAAAAAACTTAATGCAAAACCTAAGGAAGTAGAAGATGATAGAATATCTAGCTATGTGGACCTACACTTAGACATCTGATTTTGTTTAATTGGTTGTGTGAATGACATGATAAAACAACAAACAAAAGCTAAAAATATCTAAGGAATGTTTATTTATATTTAACGAAATCCAATTTGTGCAACTTAAGATTCATAAAATGATATACAACATTTAAAAAACACTACAAATATTTGTGCAGTACCACATTAATTATAGTTGGTAATCAATTTATGGAGAACATGACAATAAGAAGGACAAAAATGCTATAAAAGGCAACCCAAAGGCTCATGTAGGATTTGTTGATTTTTTATAGTCTAAGGATGCCTTAGAGAGGAATAAATCCAAGTCTGAGGATTGGATATAAATAAAAATTCAAAGAGGTCCATGTAAAGCTAAGAAGTTACTATTATATTATAACCCCACAATTAATAATACAAACCATGAGTTTTATATCTATTGTGAAAGTGTTAAATGACAATCACTTGGTTTTGTGGTATGAGGCATCCCTTCCCTAGGACCTATAACCACAACTACATGAACTAGTATCATAGTAAGGTTTTGAATTTTGTGAATTATAGGGAGAAAGGGTGGAGCCTAAAAGTTATATGTGAGCCACCAGAAGGAAGGCTAGTAGACCACAGAACATGAGACAGTTAGTAGAGTGTTGTTTTCCATTGTGAGAGGGTGGGTATAGAGCAAATAAGGGTGACATGGGAAGTGAAAGAAGGATGGAAGAGTGTTTTTCTCTGTTGTGAAAATGTGGGTAGAGGAAACATGGGTGACATGGGAATCAAAATAAAGCTACCATACCGCCAAATGTGTGGCAACTAGTGAAACATTGTTATCCATAGAGAGAAGGTGGATTAAAAGCAAAAGAGTGGAAAGCAAATTGAAGGCAAACAAAACTTGATAAAAAAAGATAATTTATATAGGATTGTAGCAGAAGGCTTCATGGAAGTGGTTCACAAGCTCAGAGAGCTTATTTAGGATTGCAATGAAGGAACAAAAAAGTAGGTGGCATGTAATGTGAGGTTTGAAGTGACCTAAAAGCATCTAAGTTATAAAATCACTAACAAATCACCAAATATGAGATAATTAAGTTTGTGGGAAGAAAGGACATCTTCTAATTTGAGTATCATGTAAAAGGTGTAAGGGAGAAAAGTTTTTCTCCATCAAGCAAAGATGGATAAAACAAGAAGTGAAGAAGATGGCTTAACATAAAATCAAGATAAGACGTGACCTAGAGTCAAAGATCTCGAGGAAGATGGAGAAGATAAAATCTATGTTACAAACACAATAAGAAAGGACAACGCGAGTGGAGAGATATTGTTGGGAGGAAATCTCCCCTAAAAAAGTGGGGAAATGTCCATAAAAAAGAAGAGACCATAGAGGTTCTGAGGAGCATAGAGTGAACATGAATCTAAAGCACAAATTTTATCTAGAAGAGAGGCCTTGAATAAATGATGGATTAAAGTCTTAGATGTCTAGTACTATTTCACACCAAAGGGTGTATAGGACTCCATGATGGTGGAGTATGCATAGAGAAGGTTGTATGGTAACTAAACAGAGGGTTGGAGAGATATCCAAGAGAGAAAGCCATGAAAAGGAAAGAAAAGGGTGAAAATTTAGCAATAAATGGTGTCCAAACTACTAAACCAAGTAGTGCATCAAAAAGGCCAGCTCAAATGGAGGAGAATACTCAAAAACCACAAGAAGGAATCTATAAAGCCTCACCACTATAGAAAAGAGGAAAAGATTCCCAAAAAAAGAAATGTGAGAAAAGAGACAACATGGAAACATCGTAAAGGTTAGAAAGAGCATCGAAAGATGATGTAAGAAACCCATGAAAAGGTGGAAGAATGCTATCCAATGCTTGCAAGAGAGAAATTGGTGATGAGGGTAGGCATTGACAAGGAGGTTGTGCAAGGAAGATGTGTAACTAGCAAATGTAAAGAAGGTTGTTCCATAGAAATAATAAAAAAGGTACAAATCCAAATAGAGGCTTAGTTGCAACAATGAACAATGGGTGAAGGCAAGGTGGATATCATTCCATAGGGACCAACAAAAGTGTGGGAAAATGTGCAAGGTATGGGAGTAGTAGACATAGAGACAAGGGTGAAAAAAAATTACCATGATGAGAGCACAAGTGTTCTTATGCACATCATTGAAGATACATAATAGAGTAAAAATATGGGAACTCTAGATTCCCATGAAGCATAAGGATATTGTGTAGCAACAATAATCAAGATAAAATGTCCATATGTAATAGTGCACGATGGACAAAATGGGAAAATAACCTCTTGACCCAAAGGCGGAGGAGAAGGAACATCCTATGGATGAAAATCCACATAAGGCATCTTAAGATGCATAAAGAGTAGAGAGAATCAAACATGAATACGATAAGGATGCAATGATTTTTCAAATAAAACAAAGAGTTATCGATAGGAGTAAGCCAATATCAGCCCAAAATTAATGATGAAGGCACAATATTTATTTTGCAAAATTCAAGGAAACCACTAGAGGAATGAAGAGTGGAACATCACCCCAAAGCCGATGAGGTGAGCAAATTCCAAATAGAACATAGGGAGGTAAAGTTACTACAATAAGCTAGGAAGGTAGGAAGCCATCAACTCTAAGAGAAGCCACTGATGGCAATATCAATCCAAACACATGTATGACAACACAAGAACATGGAACAGATGAGGAGAAAGATGGGAGTTGTTAAACCCCATAGAGTTGGGAATGCCACATCAAGTGGAAGAAGAAGAGAGGATGCAGTGTGAGTATTGCACAAACATGCCTCATGAGAGATGTGTAAGAATAACATGCAAGGATGCCTACTTTCCATGACCAAAATAAGAAAGAAGGAATTATGTGTAGTATAGGTAAAGCTAGAAAAGCACAAGTGGAAGATGACAAAAGGTATAATGACATTTTTTATGGAGGTGAATGGATAAAAGTGATTATAAACCCATAAGAGGAGACAAGGGTGGGTGTAAACCCATAAGAGGAGGAAAAGGTAGGTGTAAACCCATGAGAGAAGAGAAGGCATGCGTAGAAAATAATAAATATGAGGCACAAAAGAGAATTAAAATTAAACACATTGGCATAAGTAGACGAAAATATGTGGGCACAAATCCACAAGAAGAGTCAAAGGTAAGTGCACATCCACAAGGGAGAAGAGATTGATGGCAAAGCAAACATTTAATTGACTTGATTACTTATTCTAATGAAAAGATACATAGATTTATTGTAATCCAACATATGTTTTAGATAGCATTGGAAAATCATGAAACAATAATAATTTTATCACATACACTATTTAGTAAGCCTACCATTAATTTTTCCCAAATACATAAAGGACTATTAAGCATGGGCACAAGCATTGTATAGTCATAAAGTTGTTACTTTTGAGGCTAATGTTGTCTTAGAAAGTTCTAGAGTAACACTTAATTTTAGTCTTTTTTTAAACCTATTTTAGAATAGTTTTTTTTTCATGTCATATCTCTAGGCCAATTTTAGAAAAAAAACTCTTTGATTCTTTCATGGAAACCTTATTTTTTTGGATGTGTAATTGTACATCTTTAGCTTATTTATGTACCTTTGTATTCTACTCTCAATGGAACAAAGGTTTTTACTCAATAAAATAACAAGCTCAAAGTTTTATGAGATGTTCAATGAGTTTTTTTTTGTTTTGGCTTTCTCAATTGTTAAATGATGCATGAGATGTTGTAACTGAATTGATCATTGCATAGAATTCACATCTATTACAAATTAATTGAATTAAGTTGATAAATTATTTTAGGTATATATAATAAAACTTATGGTTTTTTATGCTTAGATAAACTTAGTGTTGCTAGATTTGAATGAATATTGGTTAATACATCTAATGAATTTTTTTTAAGAAACCATAGTAAGGAGAAAAAATCTCTACTATCTTGGAAACTCTTCTCTTCTACCTTGCATGTCTCTCTTTTTATGTTTAATATAACAAAACCAACTGTTATATATTAGCATCATTATGAATATTGATGCTTAGTATGGTTTTGTCATGTAGAATTAATTTGTTCCCAATGAAAATTCTAAGATAGATTCAGAAACACATTGTCCAAATTAAATACAATTTCTATTGTGTACCTTTTAAACTTACTAGATTGAAATTTCTAACAAAAACATTATACATTCATGTACTCGAGTAGTTCATAGTGTTCAAACTTAAATAACACAAAAACCAATTCATTTCACACAAAAAGCATTATGAGGAGCTCAACTTATATCTTAGAAATGTTTTTTTCCAAATGAAATATTATTTAGTTATTGAATCAATTTTGATATGATAGCTAAAAAATAGAGTAAACATTGTCACTTCATGAATTATGTGAATATTCAATTGACAATGAACAAGAAGCATTCTAAAAAATAATTACATGTAAATGGAACAATATTAAGTAACAATCAAGGCAAACACAAATATATGAAATAATGTTTGCACTATTAGAAAACCAAATCACATTATCTTGTAGACTACAATTCATATTTTCCCCCCTTTGTTTTCATTGTGACAAGAATATTAGTAGCTTCATCAATAGAAATCAATTCCTCTCAAACCATGTACTAGTTCATAAGACATCTCTAATGCTCTATATGTTGAATGCTAGAAAAAGAATTGAGGATAAAAAATCTAACTTCACCCACAAAAGTGCATGTCATGTCTTGTTATTTTACCATTTGCTTACATTTTTTAATTATCGTGCCAAAATCTCATTGATGTTTTGATTACCAAGAGGTTTCCATATCTATCATTCCATCCAAGTATGCCCATCAATTGTCCCTTTTACTGCTTTCCATATCCCAGAAGTAAAATAAGCTCATTCATTTTTGCTTGAAGGGAATTTCTTGAATGATAATTCAATTACAAAAATATCATTGGCTAAAGGCACACAAATAGGCCATAAGCTCTAACCAATGATACTTGCCAATTACATGATCAATGATATTAACCTCATCAACCAATATAAATTCAATTTATAGAATAGTATAAGTAGAGAGCTAAATAGCAATAACAAAATCAATAGATAAAGAATTTTTCATCTAGCATAGAGTTCTAAGACATTTCACACAATTAAAAATATAAGACTTTTAATGACAATTAAATCCTCGATCTCAAGTTTGGAATTTGAAATTCAAATATAAAACATACTATTAACTATACTTTTTTTTTTAGTTGGATGTCAGGGTTGAAGGGTCCCTATCCCAATTGATTTTGATTAGAGCTCCAACTAGTCTGGTACATAATCGAGGGCCCATATCCCCACAAGAATACTAATGAACAACCACAACTAGCCTGAGAATATAATTAATGACCACAACTAGCCCAACAATACCATTAATGGCCACAACTAGCCCAAGAATACCAATGATCGACCACAACCAGCCTAAGAATACCAATGATCATCCACAACTAGCCCATGAATACTTAACGATCATCCACAACTGACCCATGAATGCCTCTGATACCATACTGAGATTTGAACCTAGATGGTGCTTGCAACAACCAAGTCACTTTTACCAACTCACCCACATCTCATTGGTACTATTAACTACACTTAATTTGACTTGATCGTATTGTTAGGCATCAAAACATGTAATATATTGATAAAAAAATAACACTTGGTGGCCCAAAATTTAAACACTCTTTGTATAATTGTCTAATCATTACAAATTATATTCATTAACAATAGTAACACATGAAAATGATAAAGTCAACATGCTACTTGCAATATTAAAATAATGTAAATACCAAATAAATACAAAAATATAACACATATTCTACTATAAAATTAATAAAGGCCGATATCACTTATTAATTCATTGGTTTTCAAAATCTATGTGATATGCCAAAGTTCTTGTTTGGAAATTATTTTTTCTAAAAAAACACAAAACTCATCAGAAACTAGATAAAAATCAAATCTTTGTCTGTGTGACCCATGGAGTTTAAATAAACATCGGTTGTTTGAAAAATTGTAAATACCACTTATTATTTATTATTTAATCATAGTCAAAGCCATAGATACTTAACTCTTAGAAACAAAATTTAACACTTTAACATGTCCACATGAGACAATATTAATTTTAAAACTACAAGAACACTCCTTGACTGTGATCTAATTAGACAACAAAAACTATAATATAATGATTACATCAAATAAAAATAAATAAATTATAGTGTCAGATATTATAAAATAAGAAATAAAAAAAATAAAAACAACATTTCCCTATTCGAATCACAAACTTTCAACCCCGTGGATTTGTTTGAATCCTCTTGGCTATGTTCTACCCACTTTGAACACTCAACCTTCATCGAGCATCACAAAAGAAGCCATAAACCATCATCACATTTGTCGGTTGGTTACCCTATAATGAAATGCATTGTCTATAACAATTACACATCTATATGCTTCACAAATATAAAAACCCTTGATTTCTTGATATAACTGAGCATCCCACCCTCAATGAGGATATTATTGCAAAAGTAAAATGTATATTGTTAAACTTAAAAGAGTGAAAAAAGATGCACATTAAAAGACATTTTGTATATATAAAAGTAAAACTTATAGAGTATATGGATCTCTCTACATATTTGATTTCACATTGAGATGGTTCATCTTTGTGAATCCATTTATGCCCTTAGTTTGTTACATTTTTTTCCATTATAATGTGCACCTCACAACAAAAAAAATAGATTAATAAAGGAATATTTTTAATAAAACTTAATTTTTTTGTTGAATTGTTGTTATGGATACCCACATGTGGATATGAAAATTTTATTTAATTAAACCACTAAAGAAGTTGAATGCTATATGTGTGTTTCCTTTTTCCTAACACTCATTTACAAAAACAATAAATGTCTTCTTCATGATGCTACATTGTTCTTTGTTTAAAGAGAGGTAAATTAGCTACAAACTTTGTCTTATGTGTACCAAATTATAAGGAAATATCAAAAATGGTTTTCAACCATAAATATCCCTTAGCCATCATTAGTTTCCATGATTCTTTTTTTTTAAATAGGGACACATAAGGAATTGGCATAGAAAAAGCTTAAAGTAAACTTATTGTGAGTTTGCATTGATAGATGTTAAATAATTATGGTTTAACATACCCCAAATTTACAAGAAAAAATGTTGAATTAGTCAATGTTAATCAACACCAACACAAAGATTATAATCTCCTCAAAGACAAATAAGAAAATGCTTAAGACAGTGCTCATCATTGCCCATAATTGAACCAGTATAGGACTTGTATACAATGCACTCTACATACTAATTATGGTTGAAATAACAATGATATCTAGATGTTTAACATGTGGGAATCTAAAAAATCACAATACACATAATTATCTATCTAATGCTTCATTTATTTACACATTATTGATTGTGGGAATTGCATTATGCTTGGTTAGCCTCTTAAGTCATGTTACTATAGAAACTATGAGTGGTTTGTCACCTTCTATTGTATCCTTATTATCACTTTATCCTTCACCCTCACATAATTTCTAAGTAAGCAACAATTTATGTTATTAGTGCATTTAAGGTAACTTTTAGGTTAACTTTTATGTATTTTAGGTGGTTTCTGATCATCAAATAAAATTGAATGCATATGGATCTCAATAAAGGCATTTATTCATTATCTTTATATACATATAGAAAGATTTTTTAAACTATTTGATCCAAAAATTTAAGATTGTCAGGTCTCAATTTTTTTTATAAGTAGTGCCAAAATGATTTCCAATTTTTTTTGCCAACCATTAAAAATTTCAGGTTTAAAATTTGCTCATTTTTTAATGGATTCTTATGTGAAAATGTGTGCATGTCAAGAAATAAAAATGAGAATGACTTTAAGCTAGATTTTAAGCTTAAAGGAGTAATTGGACCAATATTTTGTTGAATTTACAAAATATTAAGAATAACATCCATTGGAAGGGCACTCGAAGAAGAAACTTGGAAAGAAGACATAACTTCCACCAGCGTCCTACATAGATAAAGAAGGAGCTTCCTCTTAAGGAAATAGGTCAAAAGGGTTGGAATGAACAATTAGAAGAGAAGTGGAAATTGTATAACAATTAGATCTTCTTATGAGCTCTAGCATGTTTTCATAGCCAAGGTAAAATTCCTACTCATTATTACATCTAGAAAGTAGTGAAGGTAGTAATTGCAAGAATAATGATCATCCTCAGGAATAGTTTGGGACATCATCAAGCTAATAAGCAACATAAACAAAGTCTAATGTATTTTTTTACTAACTTGTAGTTGACCACTAAAATCAAGGAGAACTAGTTTGACATCAATACCAAATGTTAACTCTAACCTTGTCTTGAATGTAATAATGTCTTTGATATACATAATTGCTTTGCTAATTTTATTAAATTTGATAAGATATTTTTTCATTGACTAAATTATGAACTAGTTAATTGATATAAATATTGTAAGATTCTATTATACTTGCTAATAACTAACCTACCTTAATCTAAGACAAGTAATAGTGTGGCATTTGAGTCTTTTGAGGCTATGCTTTACATTTAGGCATAGGTTGGGGTTAAGATTTATATTAAGTCATGATTGGAAAATTTTAGAGCTTCTTTGAAGTAAGATGGAATTGGAGTCCATTGGGGGTAACATTTGTATGTTCCATGATGGCATCCCTATGGAGCTAAGCATTGTATTAATTCATGATTAGAGTGTTTTTGGGCTAAGTTTTGTATTGACGCACTATTAGAGTCTTTCGGGACTATGCTCTAAATTGGCCACTGATATTGAATTTTTTTTGGGTTGAGATTTATATAGAGCTATTGATATGTTATGTTTTTTTATTATATGGTTTGTTGAGGAAAATCAAGGAGGCAAGTTCGTTGGTATCCCAAATCAGTGATTCCTTGATGATGAATGTCAAGCATAGAAACTAGGAGGCATGTCTCTTGATACCTAAGATGTGTCTTGGAGATGGAAACCAAGAATAGATACATCTCCTAAGTCTATAAGACTTTGTTTGGAGTCTCCCATGTCACGTAAAAAGATCCCAAACTCCTTTTTTCAATCTCTTTTGATAAGTCAAAGGGGTTTTATTCCAATTAAAACATATTTAAAAAATATCACAATAGATGACCAATATAAATTTTAGGGGGCTTACCATTTCCAAAATAAACTATACAATTATAGCTGGAGGGGCCACCCATCAAATTTATTAATATTAACTTAGCTTGACCTAAGGACAACTTTCCTTTACCATCAACATCATCAAATTTCAAAGAAGTGTGCACAAAGCCAAAGAAGATAAACAATAGCCTAAAATGCATCAAATAGAATTAAAGTATGACCACTAGAGGTCAACCAGCATGGAAGGTTAACTATATTAGCTTCCCCCAATTCCACATTCTTTGCACATACCTTGGTAACAAAGTCTATTACAGCCAAAATAGTAGTTATAAAAGCTGACATCAACGTCATTCATATCATTATTCCCCACTTGCAGTCAGAAATAAATAATACAGATGTGAGACCTTTCATTGTTTTTATAAAAAAAATTAAAAAAAAAGTTGTGTTTAAAATTAAAACTTCAAAACTTAAATGTGAAGTGTACATTTCATGTACTATGCTAAAACATTTTATTATTTATGCATTTTGTATCTTTCTAAATTTTATTTCATTGTTCAATGTTTATGAATTTATAATTTGATGTATTTTATTTTTCAAAATATATATACACACACAGAGGCACATTTATCTATGTTTTTTTGGAATTTTCAAGCACCCCCATACCTAATGTTTGATCAAAATTGGCATCCCTATCTCTCATTCCCCTCTCTATCTCCTAAGGACTAATGTCAAGCGACTCCCATGATCAGACATATTGATTATGGTTTCCTTCATACTAGACATTTGAGTTTCTTGATCACTCATTTCTCTCTTGTTTTCATTTGATCTCAATCCAACAAAATCTGAAAACAGACCTTTCTAATTTCACTCCCTTCTCCTAATGAATAAGAAATCAAGTTAAACTGAAGATGACACCAAAATCTCTTAGTAGGTCTCCCATAGTAGCTAGGTCTTAATAAACAGAGGTAGGTGATAATATATCCTAAGATGTCAAAAGGTTCTCTTAAAATGGAATTTTGCAAATAAAAATTTAGCACTCTAAACAAAAGTACTCAAGTCCTTTTAATCACAATAGGTTAAACCTTACCATCGAATTAAGTCTCTTCAACATTAGTACCCTATGATTTTCCTTCCTTGTCATCAGGGAGAGCATCTCAAAAGGAATCTTTGGGATTGTACTTGTGTGTTAAAGGGTGGGTCAGTTCCTTGGAGAGATTTTCCTGAGGTGATGGCCAATTTACCACTAAATAACGTGCATGAACCTCAACCTGTCCTACATCTCAACTAACTAGGAAGGTTTATGCATCGTTTCTATCCTCTCCTCCAACTTGTGGTGGCATTCATGAAGTAGAAGGTGCCTTTTATATTGGACATTATACATGCAGTAGATGGATTTAAAGTCACACCAAAGATATTCCTCCTTTCATGAGTCCAATTTTGATCCAACATCATCCTTCTTACAACCTTATTTGCATCCCCCTCCTCCAAGTCCTCCAATTGTGTGGCATGCGTGTAGATATACTACATTAAAAAACTTAATTAAGGGTTCTTGATTTTGTTATTAGTGAATAATGAGAAATTATGTTTCTAGGAAGGCAACAATCATAGTGGGACACATCTTCATTGTCTTTCCTCCTACGCTCTTCTTGGTACATTTTGTGCTCTCTTAGACCCATTCTCAACCTAATATGTTTTTTAATTCCTTAGGGTAATACGAAATAATATCTTTAAAATATATCTATTTTTTAGTTCTTATCTTCCCCCTACCATGTATTTTATGAATAAGCTAGCAACACAAGACATTAGTCCCATGCTAGCACATACCAAATAAAAATCATGATGGAAACTATTAAAGTTAAAACAAGGGTGGATTTTCATTATGGAAACCTTCATTTCATGGAATTGATGTTTCTGAGTTTACTTTCATGTACAAAGGAAAAAAGGGGATGAGATAATTTGGAAAAGATACTTCCACATAAAAATCAAATCCTTCATTAGAGCAACTTGCCCCCAATTCTTTAGAACAAACCACGCCAATTGTGGAAGATGAAAAAAAATGGAGAGATGGCTTCAAATTTTCCATTAGCGGCACCCCTACACCATGGGAAAAATAAGTAACACCATGTGAAGTTTGAATGCGTAGCCACTTCTCATGTTTCTAGGGAGTGTTATAGTTTGGCCACCTTTTAGCTCACAAAGACCAATACAAACTCCATGTGACACCCTTCTTGTATTTTTTTTGAATTCAAATTGTCTATTCCAAAATAGGTTGTATCTATTACTATCAAACAAAAACATACAAATTCCCAACCACATTGAAAATGTTTTGAAGTTTTTGTGCCATGGTTTGCTATAGTCTACAATTATTGAGACAATCTCATAGGGTTTAGCATTGTTCAAATGAGAAAAAATTAAATGAATGAGCTCATCATTTGAGAATCATTTGGCATATTCTAAGAGGGGCCTACATATGATGAATGCAACTTTGTGTTATCCCCCAACAAGACACATTCTTCCTCTGGCTCTAGTAATGTTTTCTCTTAGGTTCTTAATGGGTTGAATGGAGGGAACACCAAGGTTGAATTAATTAGTTCACTTAATTTTTTTAGATGTTCCTTTATTTTCCTAAGAAAATAATAGATTTGATTATTTTTGAAATGTCAGAGGTACCTATACTTGTTGATATGGGACTTGTTGTGGGTGGCAGTGTCATTGTGGAGGAACCTATGATGAGTCTTGTGGGACATAAAAGTGAAGCAACAACAAAGGTACAAATCCAATTAGAGGCTCGATTGCACCAATGCACAATGAATGATGGAAACCATTATTCCATGGAGATGCATCCCCCCCCAAAAAAAACCCCATGTTTCAAAGACAGGAACATTTTAAGGATGCGAGGACGTCAGGGGGACATCCCCCAACTGTCTTGCCACCTCCACCACATTTCTCCACCATCTCAGGGATGTCCCCTTTTTGGAAAGACATCCCCTAGACATCTAAGGGACTTCTAGGCATCCCCTAGATGTCCATGGGACGTCTAGAAGTCCCCTAGACGTCCTGGGAATGTCTAGGCATCCCCCATGCAAACTAAAGCCATAAAGTGTCATTTTTTTAAATTAAAAAAAATGGATTTTTATGCTTTCTACCCCAACTTGTGGTTTTACATAGTGTCTTGAATCTCATTGAAAGAAACACACTTATGTATAAGGAGTCTAACAACCAAATGGCATGTAGAGTCAAAGGAGCCTACACAAATTGATGTTGATGCTACATACATAGGGTTGGTTGGTATTAGCTTGGAGCTTGAGCATGTGGAGTCTAGGAATTCTAATGATAAGGAGTTATACATTGGGCATGATTAGCCATTGAGTCATCTGTATTTACTATTTACTTTTAGTATTTCACTATTTCACTATTTTATTTTTGAACATTGTTGATATTTGATTGTAATCATGAATCATCATTATGAATTTTGAAAATTCAATGTTCAATCATCAATGTTTATTGTTTAATGTTCAAAGTTAAATTGTTAATGTTCATTGTTCAAAGGATCAAACTTGAAACTTAAATGATTAAATCACAATGTTAAATTGTTGATGTTCAATGCAATATACTTAATCCTTATACATCTTTTTATAACTAATTTTTCAAATACTATATGTATTTCAGTACCATTCACCCACCGTCATCCCCCTAC
Organism: Torreya grandis; assembly: GCA_037957365.1. Taxonomy (NCBI): domain Eukaryota; kingdom Viridiplantae; phylum Streptophyta; class Pinopsida; order Cupressales; family Taxaceae; genus Torreya; species Torreya grandis. The sequence goes on along the minus strand of JARHVA010000914.1, from coordinate 2,709,109 downwards.
CATCCCCCCGTCATCCCCAAACTAAGGCTCCCTATCTCAGAAACCCATCCCCACATCCCCCCATCCTAAAATGCCTTAGAACTATGATGGAAACACAAATATCATTCCACATGAACCAACATAGGTGCGTAAGGCATGGAAGCTACCTGCACAGAGACAAGGGTGAAAATAGAGACCTTAAAGAGACAAATAGTGTTCTTGTGCACAACATAGAGGATATGTTGGAAAAGGAAAATATGGGAACCCTAAACTCTCATGAAGTGGAGGGTTTTTTGTGTAGCAATAACAATCAAGAGTGATAGTGGGAAAAATGTCTACATGTAGCAGTGCACAATGGATAGAAATGGAAAATAACTTCTTTCCCCAAAGGAAAAAGAGGAGGATACTATGGATGAAAATCCACATAAGGAATCCAAGGATGCATGAGGGGTAAAGAGAAATCATCCCATAGCTAACAAGGATGTAATGTTATTTTCACATGACAAAGGGGAGTTGTTGAGAGTAGTAAGCCAAAATCAGCTTGAAGCTAATAAGGAAACCACAATATTTATTGTGAAAAATTCAAGGAATCTAGTAGAGAAATGAAATTAGAATATTAGCCAAAAGCTGATAAGGAGATAACATTCCAAACTACACAAAGGAAGGAAAGTCAATGCCAAAACATAGCAAGGAATGAAACCGTAAACTTAAAGCTGACTAGGAGAAGTGACTGATGGCAATATTAGTGCAGATACATAGAAGGTGACATGTGAACATGGGGGAGACAAGAATAAAGATGGGAGTTTATAAACCCCATAGAGCTAGGAATGCCATTAACAACATCAAGTAGAGGAAGAAGGGAGGACGCATACCGCTGGAAGGAAGGCTAACATACTATTGAATATGAGGTAGTTATCAAAGTGTTATTCTCCACCATGAGAAGATGGGTAGAGAGTAAATAGGATTGACATGGGAAGCATAAGAAGGTTAGTACAGTGTTATTCTACATCATGAGAATGTGCATAAAGAGCAAATATGAGTGATATGGGAAGTAGAAGAAGCCTAGTAGACCATTGAATTTGAGGCAGCTAGTAGAGCATCATTCTGCACAATGAAATGGTGGGCAAAGAGTGAAAAATTGGAAGGCAAAGTGAAGGAAAAAAACTCAATAAATAAAATGAGTTACATAGGATGTCATAGGGAGGCTTCACGGCAGTGGTTCACAAATCCAAAGCACCTATGTGAGATTACAATGGAGAAGTGCAATAGTTGGTGGCATGTAATGCAAGGTTTATGGTAAACCATAAGCATATGAGTTATGGAAGCATATATAGATTATGAAACCTGAGGTTGTCAACTATGTAGGAAGAAAGAGCATTTGTCAATCAAAGTATTGGGTAGAGCATGCAAGGAATAAAAATTTTCAGCATCATGTGCAAATGGGTATAAAATATGAAGTGAAGAAGATGGCACATCAAAAATAATAGACAAGACATTACTAATCACAAATCTCAAGGAAGATGGATGATATAACCCCCATGTTGTAAGTGTTTCAAGAAAAAGGATGGTGTAAGTGAAGAGAGGAGTTATCAGGAGGAAGGATTTCACAAGGAAGCAGGGAGAGAATCCTAGGAGAAAATTTCACACAAGTTCTTTGGTGCACAGAGAGTCAGCCTAAAATTAAAGTGTAAATATTCTCAGGAAAAGAAGGCCCTAAGGCAATAGAGGATGGAATCTAGAATGTCACATGCTATTTCACACTAAAGGGTTTAGAGGTCTCCATAAAGGTGAATTATGCATAAATAAGTCTATGTGGTAATGTAGTATAGGTCTAAAAGATTTCCAAGAGAGGAGATGGAAAGGATAGAAGATAGCATAGAATTAGAAATATATGGTTTCCAAATTACTGAACTAAGTAGTACATAAAAAAAGCTAGCTCAAATGGAGGAGAATACTTGAGATCCATAGGAATGAACATACAAATCCTCACTCTCAAAGTGAATAAGAAAGGGTTACCACAAATAGAAATGCATAGGAAGAGATGGCATGGGAGTAATGTGAAGGTCAGAAAGATCCTCGTGAGATGATGGAAGAGCCAAGTGAAAGGGTGGAAGAATGGAATATAGTACCTACAAGAGAGACAACATAGATGAGGAAATGTGTTGAGGAGGCTTCACAAAGAAGATGTGTTATCAACAGAGCCGAAGAAGGTTGTTGTACAAAAAAAAATAACAAAGATACAAATCCAAGTAGAGACCAGCTTGTAGCAGTGTGCAATGGGTGAAGGCAAGGTGGATATAATTCTGTAAGAGCCAAAAAAATCATAGGAAGGCAGACAAGGTGTGGGAGAAAGCTACATAGAGATAAGGGTGAAAAAGAGAGACCTTGAGAAGAGCACAAGTGTCACTGTTATTGTTATTGTGAATAAAAAAAAACCAAGAGGGATGATAGAGTAAATGTCCAAATGCAACAGTGTGCAATGGGTAAAAAGGGATAAGGGAACCTTTAGTCCTGAAGGAAAAAGGAAGAGGATCCTATGGATGAAACTCCAAAGAAGGAATCTGAGAATCCACAAAGAGCAAAAGAAAAGTCAGCCCACAATAGACAATGATGCAACATTATTTGTGCATGACACATAGGAGTTCCAAAGAGGGAGCTAAAATCATCTTGAAGATGGTGAAGAAGGAGAAATATTTATTATGTAAAATTTATGTAAGCTTCCAAAGTAAGGAAGAGCACAATATCAATACAAATCCAATGAGGAGAGCACATTCCAAACTGTACATGATGAGGGAAAGTCACTTATAGAAGATAACAAGGCAAGAAGTTGTCAGCCTAAAGCTAACCATGAGAAGTGAGTGATGTCTATATCAATCTACACACATATAAGGTGGCATGAGTACATATATGAGGAGATGAGAAAAAATATGGGAGTCACTAAATCCCATAGAGATCAAACTTTCATCAATGACATCAAGTAGAAGAATAAGATAGGATACAGGGTAGTATTGCACAAACATGTCCTATGAGAAACATGTGGAAGAATAACATGCAAGTATGCCTACTTGCCATGAATGACATTAGAAAAAAGGAAATGTGCAAAGTAGAGGAAAATCTTGAGGTGCACATGTGGAAGAAGGAAAAAGGTACAAGGACCTTTTAGTAGAGGTGGATATACAAAAGTGAGAATAAACCCACAAAAGGAGACAAGTGTGGAAGTAGACCCATAATAAGCAACAAAGATGGGCATAGACAAACAATAGAAAAAAATGGGTGTGCAAAAAAACAATAAATATGAGGTGCACAAGATAATAAGTGTTGCAAACACTTGGTGGAGGCAGATAGAAATACGTGGGTGTAGACCCACAAGAAGAGTCAGAGGTGGATAAAGATCCACCAGAGAGAAGAGAAGAAGAGGAAGAGAAAGAATGAGGGGGAAGAGAGATAATATCAGAGCTTACTTAGGAAACCTATAAAATGGAAGGGAATAATGCGGTCATGGCAGTCGACCAAAAGAGTGGATTTATCACATATAGCCTACTTGTAAGTGGGAACATATATTTTAATTACCTAGGAAGTCTAATGTAGGAGAATCCCAAGTGAATTGGAAATCTTGAATGACCCAAATAGAGACTCAGTTAGTAAAAAATAAATCCAAATTTATCAGTGTGTGTTTGTACAACACAACATTTTTGAAGGATTTCAAGACTGCACAAGAGTACACTTGCATAGGAAGAAGATGGCTTGGAGTTTTATGAAGGTTGGCAAAACAATTAATTACATAATTTTGGCTAAGGCATGAAACATGCATGAATAAGGGAACCATGTGTAGAAGAAGGAAGGAATAACCAAGGAACAAAGACTAGGGAATAGAAATAAATATTTGTGTGATGGAGAGAAAAAATATAGAAGACTTGCTAAGGCACAAGACCATGGTGGTATAAAAGAAAGTTGTTCATAGAGGTTGTTCAACACAAGTAAAATGAAGATTGTGACTAGAACCAAGTTTGGATTTCCATAGACAAGGCACAAATGAGCTTGCAAAGGAAGCACATATAGTTAGCATTGAGTAACAAGATCACAAAACCTACACAAAATTAGATGAAGGAACTAATGAACCTACAAAGAGAAACACACCCGAAGTGAAAGAAATGGATAAGGTCTGAGAATGAACATGTGGATATCAAGGGCATATGACAACAACAACTAAGAAATACCATTCAACCCAAAGTATTCAATGCAAAACCTAAGAAAGCAGATGCCAACAAAATAACCAGCCACATGGACCTACACTTACCCATTTGACTAGGTTGAGTTAGTTCCATGAATGACTTGACAACATGATGTAAAAAGTTGACAAGATCTAAGGAATGCCAATTTATTATAAAATATTTACAACTTATGTGGCTTAAAAATCGTAAAAGATTATACTACATTTTTTAAACCTAGAGAATTATGCATATATTGTAGTGATTTATGTAGCACCTCATTAATTACAATTAGAAGCTGATGCATGGAGAACACGATAATAACCAGAAGGCTCAAGTAGGAGTTATTGATTTTTGGAAGTCTAAGTATGCCATAGAGAGGAATAAATCCAAGTTTGAAGACTAGATATAGAGAAAGAGCCGAAGAGCTCATTATAAAATTGAGAATCTACTAATATCTTGTAACCCCATGTCTATTAATACAAAGCATGAGTTTTATAGCCATTGTGCAATTGTTGAAGAGTGATTGATTGAAAATATCACTTGAATACATGGTGTAAGGCATCCCTTTGTTGGGACCTCTAATAATCACTACACCAACTAGTATCAAAGCAAGGTTTCAAACCTTTTGAAATGCAACGAGTAAGGGTTGAGCTTGAAAGTGAGATGTGAGCCAATAGAAGAAGGCTAGAAGACCATCAAACATGATGCAACTAGTAGAGTGTTGTTCTCCACCATGAGAAGCTAGGTAGAGAGTAAAGATGGGTGACATAAGAAGCAGAAGAAAGCTAACAAACCACATAGTGGGAGCCATCTAGGAGAGCATCATTCTCTACTACAAGAAGGTGGATTGAGAAAGAATGAGTAGAAATAAAAGTGAAGGCCAAAAAAATGATGAAAAAGATGAGCTTCATCAGATCATGGAGTGAGGCTTTGTGACAATGGTTAACAAGTCTAAAGTGCCTACATAGAATTGGGACAAAGGAGTGTAATAATAGGTGGCATGTAATTTGAGGTCTAAAATAACCCAAAAGCATTCGAGTTATAGAAGCACAAACAAATCACCAAATGTGAGGCAATTAAGTGCATAGAAAGAAAGAGCATCTTCCAATTAGAGTATTGGTTAGAAGGTGTAAGGGAGAAAATTTGTTCTCCATCAAGAAAAGATGGGTATAGAAAAAGAAGCAAATAAGATAGCTCAACAAAATCCAAGACAAGACATGACCTAGAGTTAGAACTTAAGGACAATGGAGGAAATGACCTCCATGTTACATGAGCTATAGGAAAAGAGAAGAATTTTTGGGAGAAAAAAATCCAACAAAGAAGTGCAGAGAGACAGGTAGGAGAGATCACATAGAGTTTCTGAGGCACACAAAGAGTAGGCTTGAAGTTGAAGCATAAATGCTCTCTAAAAGAGAAGTCTTTAAAGAAATAATGGAGAGAGTCTTCGACATTGAGAATTATTTCACACTAAAGGGTGTATACTACTCCATCAATGTGTTAAGGGTGTAGAAGACTTCCTGAAGTTAGATTATAAGTAGAGAAGGCTAATGTGGATTATGAGAAGAGAAGGCTATGTGGTAACATAGAAGAACACTGGAGAGATCTACAAGACTAAATGACATGGAAGGGTAAGAAGAGGGTGAAAAATTGGAAACACATGGTTTCCACACTATTGAATTGAGTAGTGCATCCAGAAGGCCAACTCAAATAGAGGAGCAGACTCGACAACCACTAAAGGTAACATGTTAAGCCCCATCACCATAACAAAGAGGAAAGGGTTGCCACAAAAGAAAAAAAGTGGGAGGATTCAACATGGAAATAATGTAAAGGTCAAAAAGAGCCCCATGATATGATTAAAAAGAGCCACATGAAAAGCTGGAAGAGTAGTAGTCAGTGCTTATAGGAGAGACAATGCCAATGAGGGAAGGCATTGAAGAGGAGGTTATGGAAGGAAGATGTGTAAGCAACAAAGATGAAGAAAGTTAATGCACAATAATAACAACAAATATATAAATCCAAGTAGAGGCCTAGTTGCAACAATGCTTAATGGGTGAAGGCAAGGTAGATACCATTCCATAAGGACAAGCAAAATCCTAGAAAGGTACCCAAGGTGTGGGAGTACCCTACACAAAGATAGGGGTGTAGAAGAGATACCTTGAGGAGAGAACAAGTGTTCTTGTGCACAGTGTTGAACATACATAGGAGGTGAAGGAAAATATGGAAACACTAGATGCCCATAAAGTGGAGAATTGTTGTACAGTAACAACAATCAAGAGGAACTCTAGTAAATGTCCAAATATAACTATGCATGATGGATAGAAAAAGAAAAATAACTTCTTGGCCCAAAGGCAAAAAAGGAGGAGCCTATGGATAAAACTCCAATAAAGCATCTTAGCATTCACAAAGAATAGAGATAAGTCAATGTGCATCTAAAAAAGACACGACATTAATAGCACACAACACAAAGGAGTTGTCTATATTAGTAAGCCCAAATCAACACAAAATTGACAATGGAGGTACAATCTTTATTGCACAAAATTCAAAGAAGCTGATAGAGTAAGGAAGAGTGGAACATTAGCCCAAAGTTGATGAGTAGAGTGCATTTCAAACTATGCATGAGGAGGAAAAGTCACTACTAAAAATAGCAAGGCAGGAAGTGATCAACCTAAAGCTAACCAGTTGAAACAACTGATGGCAATATTAGTCTAGACATGCAGAAAGCAATGGTAGAACATGAAGAAAGAGATGAGAGAGATGGAAGTTGCTAAAACCCATTGGGCTAAGAATTCCATTAATGACATCAAGTGGAGGAATAATAGAGGTGATAGACGTATGGAAGAATAACATGCAAGTATGCCTACTCCCCTAACTGATGTAAAAAAGAAGGATGTACATGTAGCAGAGGAAAAGCTATAGGAGCACAAGTGGAAGAAGATAAAAGGTACAAGGACCTTTTGGTAGAGGTGCAGGGATAAAGGTTGGCATAGACCCACAAGTGGAGATAAGGGTGGGTGTAGATCCACAAGAGAAGATAAAGGTGGGTGTAGACCCACAAGAGAAAAGAAGGGATGAGTAGAAAATAAGAAATGTGAAGTGCATAAGAGAGTAAGTGTTCAAAACACTCAGCAAAAGGAAATTGAAAGAGGCAGGTGCAGACCCACAAGGACATTCAAAGGCAAAATATGATCCACAAGGGAGAAAATGTTGACTGCTATATTAGTCCAGACATGCAAAAGGTGACATGAGTATATGGAGGATGAGACGAGGAGAAAGATGGGAGGTTCTAAACCCCATAGAGTTAGAAATGCCATTAACAACATCAAGTGGAGGAAGAAAAGAGGATGAAATGGGAATATTGTCAAACTTATCCCATGAGAGACACATTGAAGAATAAAATGAAAGAATGCCTACTTGTCTCGAGTGACAAAAGAAAGAAGGAATTATGCATTATAGATAAAAATCTAGAGGCACACAAGTGAAAGAAGGCAAAATTTATAAGGAATTTTAATTTGAGGTGTATGGAAAAAGCTAGACCCAAAAGAGGAGACAAGGGTGGACCTAGACCCACAAGGGTAGACAAATGTGGGTGTAGACCCAAAAGAGAAGAGGAGTATGTAAAAAACAAGAAATGTCAAGCACACAAGAGAAGTGTTGAAAACACTTAGTGTAGGTGAAAAGAAAGAGATGGGCATATACCCACAAGAAGAGTCAAAGGTGAATGCATATCCACCAAGGATAAGAGAAGAAGAGGAAAGAGAGTGAAAGGGAAGGGAGAAAGTATCAAAGTTAGGAGGAGGTTGACAGTTTATGGCTCAAGGAGGTTCTAAAAAAGGAAGAAGCATAAAGCAAGCTTGTTTAGGAAACCTATCATCTAGAAGGGAACACTACAGCCTTGATAGTAGGGTAAAATAATGGATCTATCACTCATACCCTAATTGAGTTAGTTGAGAATAAATCCAAATTTATCAGTGTGTGGTCATGCGATGCAATAATTTTGAAGGATTTCAAGACTTACTTTTTCGAGAGGAAGATATCTTGGAATTGTGTGAAGGTTAGCAGAATAACTAGTTATGGACTTTTGGCTAAAACATGGAGCATAATGAGTAAGGTAACCACATGCAGGAGAAGGGATGTGCCAAGGAACAAAGAGCAAGACATAAAATCAAATGTTTATGCGGTAGTGTACAAAATATAGAAGGTTTTCTAATGTGTAAGAGCTTGGTGGCATAGAAGGAAGTTATTCGTAGAGGTTGTGCAACACAAAGAAAAGGAAAGTTTTGACCAAAACCAAGTTTGGGTTTACATAGACAAGGCACAAATGTGATTATGAAGGAAGCACAAATAATTGGCTATGTGCAACAATATCATGAAACTTGCACAAAAGTGCATAGAGAAATTAATGAACCTATGAATAAAAAGGCACCTAGAGTGCTATAAATGGATAAGGTCTAAGTACAAACATGCAAACATCAAGGACGTGTTAGTGCCCAAAATTTCACTGGATCAATTGGGCCCTTGTCAATAGAAATGCCTAAGTCCAAACTGGGTAAGTATCAATGTTTAAGTCACTATCCCCAGTCATGTCTCTATATTTTCCTTTGGAAGGTCGAGTTCATTTTCATAGATTTCCAAGTCTTTTGTTTTGATTTTGTTGGGTGAAAATGTTCCTTCCCTTCAAAATTTTGTGCCTTTTGCATGAACACAATGCCTAATGGAAATAGGTTTTCAAAATTTTTGTATTGGATAAAAGCTTCGAAGACTTACTTTCATCAAATATTTCTACTCCAAAAATTTGGAAGAATTCCATACCTTATCTTTTGGGTCTTAAGTGTTTTCAGGTTATTTGTTTTGGACTTTTTGTCTATAGCAAAGTTTTTGAAGGGAACTTTTTGAAGATGGAAGACATTTTTGATAATCTTGAGGGAATTGAAGGGTTCGGCCAAATGTTTCATGGTTGGACAATTCACAGTGAGAAGATATAAATGTAGCCAAGCCTCTTTGTGTGTATAGATTTGTTGCTTTATACTCAAATAAACATTTTGGGGCCCCAGATGAAGTTATTGAGTTGTACCTTTAATGTTTTTTGGTGATTGAGGTAAGGAATTATTGATGAACCGATTGAAGGACACATGGCTATATCAAGGGATTCCTATGACTATTGTCAGGGGCCGAAAGGATCGCATACCCTTCCTCGCATGAAGAAGGATGGTGCAAAGGCAAAAAGTGGTCGAGAGTCTGAGCTTACATCTAAGTTGTATAAATGGCAAGTTTTTAGGTCTTTATAAGTTTTTGGCCCTTTTTGAAGATTTCCCCACTTATCTTTTGGTGGGTAAGGTGAAAAAAGTCTCCAGGGCTTGAATGCCTGAACTTGCAAAAGTTAAGTTAGACATGTGGCAACTCCTCAGGGTCTTTTAGGTTTTGAGCACTTTTTGAAAATTATCACACTTCCATCTTGGTGGACAAGGTTCAAAAGATCCCCAATGGCCTGAATGCCTAAATTTGTAAAAATAAATGATACATGGTGTAATTACAACCCATGAGGAGCTCCAAGGGAAGTAACAAGTGAAAAAGTAAAAAAGTCCCCAAAGGCTCAAAAGCTTACCATAATATAATTTCTCCTTATATGGGTCCACATGTTGTAAGGAAAATTGTTCAACATGATAGAAATACTTGCACCTTCTCCTTCCTGTTATCGAAAGAAGCTCAAGTGATTAAAGAGGGTAGTTGGAAAATAGTTATGCTTTGAAGCATTAATGGCAACCCTAATTTCAAAATGCAAAGGATTATAACTAAGCCATTTGCATTCATTTTAATTTACCTTTTGCATTAAGATCTTTATTTGTGCCTTTGAGGTATTTGTGTGCCCTAGTTACGTGTAGTGTGAAAGAGTGATTATAGTGAATTATTCACAATTTTTTAGCTTCAATTGTGTGCAACCCTCTAGATTAGTAGTAAGTGTTCTTTTATCTCCTTGTGTTATGTTCTTTAAGAGGAGTTTGAAGGTATTTTTAGGGTTATTTGAGTGAAGGATCTATTCAAATTCAAATTATTGCACTAACAAGTTAGGTAAAAATGGCAGCACCTTCAACATCTGTGAAGAGCAACATCATCTCCATTTTGGATGGGATCAGTGATACAGATGTTCAAGGGTTGAATTTTGCATCCCTATTAAATGTATTTTAATGAAAAAACCCTCTTCCAGTGGTTTCCAACCTTGGCATGATTTACATCACCCCTGCGATAGCATTCCCCTTTGGCTAACCCATACCCAAAATTAGTTATTACATGTGCTCGAGTATATCAACCAGACACTAGGACTATCGTAGATGATAGCCAATCGATTGTTTAATATTTTACTCATATGGCCCTCAGCACCATGCTCAAGATTCCTCCCTAGCCCAAAAGTATTACACTCTCCCTAGAGCAATACCAAGAGTATGCAAAGAAAAATGACAAAGCAATATGGGACATTGTCAACTCCTGCTAGCTTACAAAGAAAAGGCAAAACGTCTCCAGAATGTCCAAAAGTCTAAAACTGGTAGAATTTAATAAATTACCTTAGTATGTCATCATGGCCACCAAAATTTATGGGATGCCCACCATGGAGAAATTTGAGCACTGGATGTTCTTAATCTTAATATGCATGTTTGAGCAACAAAAACAGCTAGACTAGGCTAACATTCTGAGCAATAACCTACACAGGCAAATGATGCAACTTCATGTTGTAATCTATTCAAAAGAGGCATTCATGGGTACTTTCTATATGTCTTCTTACCTAATGTATAGCCTAGTGCACAATAGGACATTCTAGGGGTTCATTAGGAACCCCAATGGGATTAGAATTTATGAGATTTATCTAGAAATCACTATGGATGGCTTCAAAAAGAATTTTTGCAGGGTTTACAATTACTTCTTCAACTCTATGATGAGTGTTTTCTTTCCTTTGAGGAGCCTCAATATAATGTCCCAAGACACCAAGGAAATAATTGAGAAGTATGGTGCCTCTTATATCCAATTCAAGACATTCACCTATATCAGAGTAAGTGGTTACTTGGGGTGTCTGCATAAATTACTAGGATACCTGGATGATAATTTAGTAGTAATGGACCTGAACCGATAGATGATTCCCTCACATAAGATGATAGCGGTGATAAAGATAAATAATCCCTTCAAATTTCCAATTGTGATTGGATACTAGTCATGTCCTTATATTGCCAAGGTGAAGGGATTGTAATAAGAAATGGGCTAGTATGCAATTGACAAGATGTCACCCAAGCCCAACTATGATATCAAATGGTTGGTGAACACAAAGACCAATGTAATTCTACATCAATCACATTATGAATATACCTGATCCAATTGCACCACCGAGGAGGACATTAGGAAATTAGATTATATAAGGCTGACAATGTAGGAGGTTATTGCTTACAATATTACTCCCATCCCCAACGGCAAGGCAAATGATAATAGGTGATGCACTGTCATCAGACTGCAAATAGGGCTAAACTGTATGTATTGACAAAATATTTTCTCAAAAAAAAAATATCATCTAGATTCTTATGAAATTTGGACAGGTAGAGAGAGAATTGGTAGGCTGTCACTATCTACTGTATGCGGAGCTTGAGTATCAGCACAATACCTTAGATAAGCTACAACCGGTCCATTGAATCTAATTATCGTCTTCAAATAGTCAAAAGACCATTGTTTCCACTCGAGATTATTTAACGATAGGCATATCTTCCCAACGGCCCTTCTCGATTTCCATCAGTGAACTGTGAATGAATATCCTGCAATAAAAGGGAGACATTTGTCCTTGGCTCCTTCAATGGTTATCGAGCCACTCTTGAAAATGAAAGAAAGCCTCTCCTTATAAAGACCTTTGTAATGTAAACCCATCACACATTCTTTGGAATGCCTTCCAAACAATATTGTGTGCAATAGCAGTGTTCTTCTTTAACGGCCGATGACCACTTGAATGGAATAATTACCATCCTTAGATCTCATGCTATAACCTGGATCCTCCCAGCCATCTACCTTACATAGCATATTTGTTTTATCTCCCTTCTGTGCTGGCAATATCTTTTGGGAAAATGATATCACTTCGCCAATATTCGACTCTATTCTACCCAAGCTTAAAATTCCTTGCTATATGGGCATGGTCTCGATTCTCACAAGCATTTACGAATAGAAGCTAACATTCATTGCATGGATCTACTATTGTTTCCATAGCCAATGATCTTCAAAATATCAAAGAAAACTTGGGTCTATACAAATCACTCACCTTCACCTTACTTTCATACGGGCTCAGCCTTATAACCAGACGTCATCTTATCCTTGGCTCGGCTCGATCTGCAAAATTTGATACGTATCCTTTGCATCCCATCCAACTCAACTTGGGACTATCTTAGCAAAGAAAAAGACACGTCTACATAGTCATTCACAGCCCAGTTCAAATAGACAGACACCCATCCATATAATAATTCCAAGGGTCTCAATGGCATAATGCCTCATCTTAGTAGAACACCCAATTAACACAGGCTCGACCACATAAAAGAAGATATCATCCTCTAGGCTCGGCTCCTTGGTCTGCATCAAAATGAACTTAGCTCTCACCATCTCGGTCTGTGTCTCATCCATGGCTTTACCAAAAATGGACGAATCACCTCAACCACGTCGTAAACCGTTGAAGGGTCGTCGAGTCCCCCTTCCGCAAATCTAACTTGTAGTTAATTTGTTTTATGGCTCGTCCAACGGATTTCATCAAAAAGGAAATAAAAATCCTTTTCAATCTCCTTGAATCTTGCATTATCCTATAAAGGCTCAACTACTCATCTAATAAGGGAATTCTTCAACTATGCTTGACTCCACGCCATCCATGGATGATTACAACAATAATAGGATTATTGAAATCCTTTGACAACTAATAAATCCATACAAAATATATTTAGGCCTTATTTCTCCTCCACATGACAAGTATGAATATTTGAAAATATAACTTGGAGGAAAATTTATATAATTGCTTAGGCTAATGCCTATCAAAGGCTTATTCAACTAGTCCTTAATAGATGCTCTTGCATCAATAGGACACTATCTATAATGTATAATGAATCCAATATTGAATCCCAAGCCACCTTATAGGTGGACTTTTCAATGTTAAGGAGAATGATTCCATCCTTTGGAGAGCCTTTGTAATCATTGGAAGAACCTTCAGGTGGTTGAAGGAACATGGGGTTGATCTTGGTGCTTATAATACCCCTGCCCTTCAAGAGCTCAAACAAGTTCAGGAGATAAAAGGTTTCCTCCTAGAATACAACAGTGATCCTTCAACTCCACTACCAACAACAAAAGGCAAAGGGAAACACAAGCTTAGTGATGTTAACTTCACCAAGCTAATTGATGTGGAGTCAATAATAGCATCATAGTCTAAGGTTAGACTGTCCTTCTCAAAGATAATAAGTCTAGCTAAAAACTGGGATAAGATTATTACTGGGGAGGTTACATTAGCTAATGCCACCCCCATATCCATTTTGACAAAGGGATCCCCAATAATGCCAACCATTCTAGTAGCCATCCCAATGGTCAATCCATCTACTGTTCCACTTGCTCCACCAACACAACAACCAGAAGTTACCCCTCCCCCAAAGATATAATTAAGGAAGAGAGGAGGTGAGGATGGAGTGAAACCCAAGAAAAAGATAATTAAGAGGGATCTACAACCTCCAAGTGGATTTCCTATGAATAAGGAGGTTATGTTTAAGGGACTACCTTCCAAGGAACTCCCTGTAAAGAGGAAAGAGGATCAGTCCTCATATGCCCAAAAGTTGAGGGATATGAACAATGATGAAGACTTAGAGGAAGGTAGACCCATTGTCGAGGTGATGAAGAATCAGTGTGCATCTCCAAGGGAAAGACCCCATACCCCTTTGAAGGTCCCAATGATGGGTTTATTTGTAGAAGAGGGTCCCTCAAGAGTATAAAGTAAAGGTAATGAGGAAGACATTCTAACCTCAAATGATCCTTTTTATTTTGATGATGTTATATAAGTTAGAGTTGAGGGGGCCACCCAAGCTTAAGGCTCTCAAGGAAAGGAAGTGGTCTCATCAGATACGAAGACATTTGTTGATAATATCATCACCCAACCACCAAGCCAAGGTGATCGAGGTGAAGCTGAAGAGTTGAACAAATTTGACGAGAGAGCTAAAGCAGAGCTAGATCAAGATGTTTAGGTTACCACTAATTCTAAAGTGGTGGTTGAGCAGGAAGGATTATAGGCAGCTTTGAAGGTATCACAAGATGTCCCTTCCCTTCTAAAGGTGTCAAGTTTAGCACTAGAGGAGAAGGCAAGTCCAAAGGAAGGTGGGGGATTAAGCCTGCAAATGGTTACCCCCACCCATACTAAGATAAATAAATAATTAGACCAATCCAATAAAGATGTTGAGGAGGATACTTCAACAAATGTTTCTTCAATTGAAGTAACTCGAAGTCTCCTTCCTCATATCAAGGTCCATGACCCAGCCTAAAATAAAGGTCCAGAGGCAATGATTTATGGAGAGTTGCATGAGGGTAGCAAGGAGACCACCATAGCTTCATCTCCACTTGAAATTTAGGTAAATAAAGAAGGTAAAGCAATTATGAAACCTTTTAGTTAGCTTTCAATATAGGGGATCTCCATTGAAAAGTTGTTCAAGGAGTCTAATCAACTTAGGTTAGATTTTGAAGTTTTGGAGCAAATAAAGCCAACCCTAGAAAAAGAACATGAAATAAACAAAGGTGGTGAAGAGATAAAGAGTGAAAAAGAGACTGAGAAGTTTGTGTTGAGTCTGCAACCCATTCCTATAGCACTTCTAACACTAGGTACTCCAATGACACCACCTTTTAATGTCTCAAAGCCTACATCAATGTCTAGTACATCAATGGGAATTCAAACTAGACCCCTTCTCTGGGTTGAAGAATAGGTCAAACCAAAAAATGACATCATGAGCAGAATTGGGGAGATCTATGTGGTAAAGATTGCTCAGGCATATAAGGCCAAGCCCCCTAAGAAGGCCAAGACACACACCCAAAATATATTCACTACTACAGGAGAGAGGAATATGGAGATAGCCATTCCTCCACTAGATGCTTTGAAGAAGGATGTTCCCCTTGAGAGTTACATTATCTACAACTACAAACTAGGGGAGCCATCAAGAAATGAGATAAAACATAGTTCACAAGTTTTGGTGAACATGGTAGCTCATAGAATGGACAAAGACAAATCCACTATGGAGGAGTTGAAGGCAAAAAACTAGGCTATGATCCAGTACTTGTAAAAGTTACTGAGTGAGCATAAAATAGTAACTCCAACTACCACGGTATGGCTCTAGGTTCTCTACATCTCTCATTTACATCATTTGACTCTGATCGAATTGATGATTTGAAGACCAGAGGACAAGCAACAAAATCATGGCAAGAAGACTTAGGCACTAGGGATAAATAAATAATCCACTCAACATTTAAATGCTTGAAAAACATAATGGAAAATAAAAGGGAATGTGATGCTCAAATGTGTTTCTATGAGGTGAATATCAAGAAGTGGGAAGAAGTCCAATGGAAGATGGATGAGGTTTGTAATATGGGTACAAACACTCTGATTATAGAAAAGGTCATTTCTCCCAATGATCACAAAAGGCCTATAGAGTGTCAATTAGAAATCAAGCATTGTCTAATGATGCTCAAAGAAGGCATCTTTGATTTGAAAGGAGAAGAACAGTCACTCAAGACTACAACAAAAGAGATAGATGTTACATTGAGAAAGATGGTAAGCCTTGATGGTGCAAATGATTTGGGGGAAGAGGTAGTATGTACTACTCTAAAAAACCTCATTGATGTACCACAAGAGTATTTTGATGTTGATAAGATAAAGTAATTGGTGTCACTTGACAAATCTTGTGACCATCTTAAAGAACTCATTAGATGGAATTAAACCATGTTTCAGAAGATTATCACCTGGCTTGAGGAATATCGAGTGAAATTCAAATACCAAGCAGGCCCAAACCAAGGGAATCTTTCCCCCATGCTCAAAGAATATACTAAGTATAAGAATAGGTTGGGGAAGGATTTCATTATCCAAATTGACTCCAAAGCCTAATCATATATTTTAATTTCTTCTAGGCTGGCACCACTTCTCTTTTATTTTCTTTCCCTTCTTCCTTTTTCTCATTTCCCTCTAGAAAACCATTGTATTTTTCCCATTAGTGGCATGTCGCTTTAAAAATTATTTTTTGTGTAATCATGTGCATAAGAAAGGGACATTTTTGTTTGTTATTCAAGAAGACAAAGGTTTGTTTCATCCCTTATGGGATCATCCTCCACTTAGATAATTGAAAATATTCGGTCATAGTAGAGGATCAAGCTTGCCATCATCATAGGAACACGAGCATAATCCAAGGAATCATGTTTGTTAAGAGGTCTAATAGACTCCAAGCCCATGAAGGAATCTTCTAGCTGGATCATCTTTAAGAATATGCTAGCCTTAGCTCAGTTGTATAAGTAAAGGAGGTGTGTCCCTTTATGGAGGTCAGTTAAATTTTTGAGTTGAGCTTTAGCCTCAAAAAGTTCTCACCGTGTAATATTTTTGGTGCCAAATTGATTTCTGATGTAAAATCATTAGAAAACTTTGAGAGCATTATACATGTCTCCCTTGTTACAAAATATTCTTACATAGTGTTAATCTATTATATTATTCAATGCACATTATATTCATTTCCAATTCAATTGATAAATGAAATTTGGTCATGGTTTCCATTCTCTTTCCATTGTTGACGTACAATGCTATGTTTTATATGCTTAGTTGATTGGTGATATGATATATTCATCTTTATGGTGGTCATTTAGAGTGTATATCAAGATTGTAAAATCCTTTTTGCTTTGAGATTTGGGAATAGGGTGTTGATAACCTTTTTAAGGGTAGTCTTGGGCTTACAAATTCAACTAGAAGGGATTCTTGAAGGATATCATTTGTGCATGATTTTAGTTTCATTTATTTCAGATCTATGGTACATTTGTTGGTAATAGTGACATAGCATTTTATTTGAATTTCTTTGTGATCATCTGTTAACCCTCCACTTTAATTCTTATTAATTGATAACATTTTCCTACCCTATTTTACCCTACATATAGCACTTCCTTTGCATATCCAAAGTGTTATTTGCCTACGAACACCTAAATATTATATACTTAGCATGTGTTTGCATTTTATATGTTAAAGATCAGCATTACAACCTCTTAGTTAGCCTTTTGTTGTTGAATATTCTTTAGAATGGAAGTTCCAATCACATTCATATCTATCATTAGTAGCTTGTGTCTAGGCTAGAACATTTGTTCATTCTATGTGACAACCCTTCGCAGGTGGATTGAGCAAGCTTGGTTGTGTTCTAATCATATTTATTTTCCCTTGTGTTAACAATCCCCAGGAAGATTGAATTTTTGAATCCCTTCATGTGAGCAAGCTACCCCTTAAGTCCTCTCACCCTAGTTCAGGCAAAGCCAGAAGGAGCAAGGAACTGACCATACCCTTTGTAGGTACCTCCCAATCATTTTCTTCATTTGGTCTAGTCTTGATGTCAAACCCTTCCATAAATACAATGACATATTAAGTGGGTTTTCTATCTTTGCTTGCCACTTCTCTCAAGTGTGCAAGGTTAAACGATAAAGGTGTACAACTAGGAACTAACATCTTTCTAGTGCCATTACCAAGGAAAGAAAAGAGCCTTAGGCCATGTGTTGTCAGGGACTCTTGCAGAGACCTATTGTCATTTTAAAAGTTCTCTACTTATTTGTGTTATTCTAATCATCTTTGATGCATCAACATCACCAACATCTTCCTGGTACTGTTATCAAGGAAAGAAAGGAACCTTAGGTCCTATGTTATTAGGGACTCTTGCAGAGAGCTACTGTCATTTTAAAAGTTCTCTACTTATTTGTGTTATTTTGATCATCTTTGGTGCGCCAATGTCACCAACATCTTTTTGGCACTGTTAATGGGGAAAGAAAGAGCCTTGGGGCCTATGTTGCTAGGGACTCTTATAGTGAGTTGCTATCATTTTTAAAGTTCTCTGCTTAGTCATGGTATTCTAATCATCTTTGGTGCATCAATGTCACCAACATCTTTTTAGTGTTGTTGTCGGGGACAGTGCTTGTCACCCATGCTACCAGGAATACTTGTAGAGAGCTATAAATGTTCTATTTATTTTGTTTTCTATTGTTACTACATCAGTTCTTGATCTTTAATTCATTAATATTTATTATCTTTTTTAGTGAATCCACTAGGGATGTCCATTTATGTTTTGTAAGAAGTTTGACAATGTTTTTGGAATTATCTTCAATATTTGAAAGTTTCACTCTATCAATTGTTGTTACTGTTTCTGTTTGTTTTAGTCTAGAAGTTTTTTATTATAATGGTGATTTGTTATTTTCAAGGTTTAAAGATTAGTTCCTACAATATGTACTCTTCTCAATCTTGAAGATTTTTCTTTAGATCTGCAAATCTAAAGGGTACTAGGTCTTCCTTTCAGAAAGAACCATCTAAAGAGCTTGTCCCTGAGTTAAAAGCTCCATCCAAAAGGAGATGAGTGTGGAAGCCTATTGTAGGCCAACACTTAGGAAATCAAGTAAGACATGATTAGTTTGTCCCATATTATATTTACCTCATTTTCTCTAATATCCCTTTAGTTATAGGATATCATAGTGCTTTAGAGAAATCTAAGCTCCCTGCAAGTCAAGCTCCTTCTCCCCAAAGAAGGCTTTCTCCTCTTGCTAGGCCATTAAGGCTTCATTCTATTTATCCTCCCTTAGAGTATTCATTCTCAGTCATCCCCTACTTCATCTTTATCTTCAGGTTCAGAGATGGGAGACCATGATCTGAGGAGGATGTTAAATGCAAGCAATGACAATGATGGAGAAGAAGATCAAGGTCTAGATAATAGATGCAGACCATTTGTGATCCCAAGGTTTAAACCTATTAACTTCAATGGTATGCCTAATTTACCTAATGAATTTCCCATAAAGGTTAGAAATATACTACCTAAATTTCAAGGGAACAATGTCATGTTTGGGGAACAACATTTGAGAGCCTTCTTGAATGTTATTGAAGATTATGAAATTGATCTAGAGGATGTGTGCATAAATCTCTTTATGAACACACTTGAAGAAGAGGCTCAATATTGGTTCAAATCCCTCCCCGATGGATCCATAGACACATGGTAAGATATGATTGATGCATTTAATATGCAATTCAATTATATAATTGATCCTAGATTCTTGCTTGCTAAATTTTAGAGCCTCAATAAAAATCCTAATGAATGTGTCAAGAATTTTAATTCTAGATTCAATATAGTGTTAAGAAGGATACTAGAGGACATTAGACATAATGGTGTTGCTTCTTTGATTAAGTATTGTGATGCATTTGACAAAAATGTGACCTATTATATTAGAGATAAAGATCCCACAAATCTAAAGATGGTTTTAATTTGGCCATCCAAATAGAGAATAACATCAAAGCTATAGGTAATCCTCTCAACAAGAGGGTTGATGCTAATTTGGTGAACCCAAAAAAGCCTCAAGCCTCCCACAAGAGTGTAGATCTAGAGGAAATTGTGAAGACTCTAGCCACTACTGTGAAAGAAATCTTACAAGTTGGCTAGAGCAAAGAAGGGGTTGTTTTAGGGTTCTTCTAACCATGATGATAGGAGGGATCTCAAGAGGGAAAAAATAAATCATC
Organism: Torreya grandis; assembly: GCA_037957365.1. Taxonomy (NCBI): domain Eukaryota; kingdom Viridiplantae; phylum Streptophyta; class Pinopsida; order Cupressales; family Taxaceae; genus Torreya; species Torreya grandis. Next base: position 2,689,162 of record JARHVA010000914.1, on the reverse strand, counting down.
CTAGGAATCAAGGTCAAGGTAGGCCAGGTTTCCATGGTAGAAGTAATGACAATGGAAAGGGGCTTGTAAAGGATGACAAACATGAGAGAAACCAGAATCGGGGGAATGGAAGGGAAATGTCAGATCCTTTTGTTACAAAGGTCAATATAGTCGACTATGATATCGATTGGTGTGATAAATGCTTATTCCCTCATCCCCCATATAGCATAGTTGATATTGATGGTCAGGGTGCAAAGAACTTTGGATTTTCATCTAACGAAGATGATATTTACATTGTTAATTTCTAAGAAATGGAAAGTTACACCTTCCAAGAGGAAATTGTGAGTGCTTCAATTGTTCCTGATTATGAAGATACTCCAGCCTATGAACATTTTACTTTCCAACTTAGTGAACCAGATGTGATGGCTTCCTCTTCATCTAAAGAGTTGATGAGCGCTACTACTATTCAAGCATTCTAGAAAGCATATGAAAAGGTAAGGGTCCCAACCCCAAAGTTCATCTGTGAGATAAATATGATGCATGAATATGAGTTGTATGTTCATGATTTTGAGTTTCTAAGATTAATGATGAAATAAAAGTATGGAGATTCACCTCCATCAATTGAGGACTGACAATTAATGATCCACGTATAAATTTCCCAAGAGAAGGAGTACAATTTGAAAAGTAAAGATCAAAATGCTCCTTCAAAAGACAAAGACTCTATTGCCTCTAAAGCATAGAGTAAATAAAAAGAGACCAAAGGGAGTAGGGAGGTCCAAAATTCCACCAAGCCTAGTTATGAACCTTATAATGTCAAGCCAAAAGGTACCCAATCCAAGAATAAAACTCCCATGTTGTCTAGTATTCCCAAGAAGGATGAACCCAGGAAGCCTCCCTTAAAAAGTGAAGTTAAGAATATGGGTTCACCTACTTCTCTCCCCCTGACTCTTGAGAGGTGTATCCCAAATGAAAGTGTCACCAGTCTACCTGCTAACACTCCTTTGCCCAAATATAGTATTTGTGACATGGCCCATATATTGAATCAACTAAAGGTCATAGTGCCCTTTGTGGAACTGCTTAAAATTCCAGAGCATAGGAGAAGAGATTTTGAGTATTTGGGATTCATTAAGAAAGTTATTGCCAATGATATTATTAAAGCTGAGCCTTCTCTTGATTTCCCTGTGGAAAGTGAGAACGCCTTAGAATCCACTAAACATCACCTGGAGGTGTATTTGGGAACAACATTGGTACAGAGTCAGATGGATGTTGACCGGTTCTATACCACCATGTTGATTAATGGATTAATTGTCCATAATTACATGTTTAACTCCAGTGCATCTTGTAACATTATGCCACTGGCTATGATGAATGAAATTTTTATAAGGATAACTACTGCATATGGATGATGCCTCATCATGGATTCTAGAGAATTACCTATTGTTGGTGTGGTTAAAGGACTGGTGGTGTAGCTCACACAATACCCAAAAAAAAAATTGAGTATGAACGTTGTTATTGTAGATTATCCATTGAAGTGGGGTATGTTATCCAGAAAATGGGTTGATAGTATTGGGGGTTGTGTTCAGATGGACTTGTCCTATGCCACTATACCTCTAGATGGGAAGATGGTTCTCCTAAACTAGGAGCCAAAAATCCTTCATGTCCTGGAAGATCCCAAATACCAGCTGAATAAAGTATTGTATGTGGATACAGACATTGGAAATTTTGTGGGGAGTGTTGAATACATGGAAATACCTCCTAAATCTGGTATTGTTGATGAAGAATCCATCTGGATCATGCATTTTGATGGAGCATGTTCAAACATTGGAAATGGAGTTGGGGTTGTCTTTTATGCCCCTAATGGCCAAGCTTACAGATACTCCTTCCAATTGTCCTTTGAGTGCATGAACAATATTGCAAAATATGAATCACTCTTGATTGGTCTCTGGATCGCCCATGAATATGGACTCAAAAGGTTGTTGGTTAAGGGCGATTCAAAATTAGTGGTGAAGTAGATCTGAGTTGTTTACATCATGAAATAGAAGATATTGAAGTAGTTCCAAAATGTTGCATGGCACTGATTTGAATGGTTCAACACTTTCAATATTGAATATCATGCCCAAGATCTTAATCAGGTGTAAGATATGCTTGCGAAGAGGGTTATAGAGTTTAAAGTTGAACATAGAAAATCTTCATGTGATTATGAGGTTGAAGTTATAGTAAGGCCTTCTATCCCAAACAATATTGATCATTGGCAAGTCTTTGACAATGATGATCAAATAAAAAGGTTTTTGTGTTATATAGATGAGTTCAAAGGAACTATTATAGATCTAAACTCCATGGTATAGGTCTATGATGGAAAGAAACCTTATATGGAAAATAAATAATCTAGTTGAAGAATAATACTATCCCTAGAGGATAGGTTAGTCTTGAAGCATCCTTTGATGGAGCCGATAGAGTTAAATCCAGGTATATTTTTATATCAAAGGATGTAACTAAGATCAACATCAAGACATGGGAAATCCAAAGAAGATTTGGCTCGACACTCACATGAGCAAGAAAGAGAAGGAAGCATTTATCAAGCTTTTGATAAAGTACCAAGATTGTTTAGTATGGTCATATTTAGAGTTAAAGGCTTATAGGGAGGTTTTTTTCTAACATGTTATCCCCCTCTAGCCTGGTACAAAACCATTTGACCAAAAATAGAAGCCTATCAATCCCATTTTGGCCACCAAGATGTAGGAAGAATTGAAGAAGTTAAGGGATGGTGGGATCATTCAACCCATTAGGTATTCATTATGGGTGGCTAATTTAATCCCTATGAGAAAGAATAATGGATACATCCACCTCTGTGTTGATTTATAGAATTTAAACAAGGCCTCACTGAAGGATAATTATCCATTGCATAATATGGATAACATGCTTCAAACTGTTACTAGTTCTATGTTGTCAACTTTGGATGGAGTTTTTAGCTACAACTAGGTAGTAGTGAAGGAGTTTGAAAGGTCTAAGACTTCTTTCACTACCACATAGGACAACTAAGTGTATCTTTGAATGCCTTTTGGCTTAATGAATGCAAGTTCCACCTTCTAGAGAGCAATGGATGTAGCCTTCTCCAAGTTAATTAACTAGTTCATTGTAGTATATCAGGATGATGTTACAATATACTTCAAGAAAAGGAATGACCACTTGGGGAAATTGGAATAGATGCTTATCAAATGTAGGGAGTTCAGAATCTCCCTCAATCCTAGTAAGTGCCACTTTGGAGTACAAAAGGCAAAGCTACTTGGGCACATTGTGTCTCAACAAGGTGTCATGATATATCCTAAAAGGGTAGAGGCCATTGACAAGGTACCCATCTCAAAAACTAAGAAAGGTACCCAATCTTTCTTTAGATAGATTAATTTTGTTAGAAGATTTGTTTCTAATGTTGTAGAGATTACTCTACCCATAATTTCAATGTTTAAAAAGGATCAAACTATAAAGTAGGAGGAAAAGGCTACCCAATCATTTTAGAACATCAAGGCAGCTTTGAAAACTCCTTAGTGTTTGCCAGTCCTGATTATAGAAAATATTTCTAGATCTTTTCGTTTGCCTCTGAACATACTATTACTGTAGTGCTACTACAAAATAATGATGAAGGTCATGAGAAGATAATTGCCTTTTTCATTAAGGCACTACAAGGATCTAAGTTGAACTATACCATAATGGAGAAATAAGACTTTTCTCTATTAAAGGTTGTCAAATAGTTCAGATCCTACATTTTGAGTTCCAAGATTGTGGCCTATGTTCCTCACACTATGGTAAAGGACATACTAAATCAAAATGAAACAAATGAAAAAAGGTGTCGATAGATCAATAAACTTCAAGAATATGACTTGGAGATACAAACTACCAAATTATTCTAAGGTTTGGGTCTCACCAAACTGATGATTGAAACCAACTTATAGGGTATAGAAGTGAATAATGTTAAAGGGGTTGTTGATAACCCTGAATACAAGTATAGCTAATCTCCATAGTATAGAGACATAGTATATTATTTGAAGACTCTAAAATTTCCTCCCCATTGAGATAAAAATCAAAGGAGGACCTTAAAATTAATGTCCCAGAAGTATATTTTGTTACAAGATGATCTAACTTGGAGGAACCCAGATGGTGTCCTCTTGAGGTGCTTAATGGAAGATGAGATTTCTTCCCTAGTTATAGAGTTTCATAGTGGTGTGTGTGGTGGTCACTTTGTTCCTAAATTTACTTCACATAATATTAAGAGGGTCAGTTATTGGTGGCTCACACTATTCAAGGATGTTGCTTCCATGGTTAGAAGATGTAAAGAGTGTTAGTGATTCTCTGGGAGAATGAAATCATGTGTATCACTTCCCCTACAGAGAGTTTTATTGAGGGACCTTTTAGGTAGTGGTGAATCGACTTCATGGGTGAAATATTAGATGCTTCAAGTGTTGGTCATAAGTGGATCTTAGTGGCTACTGATTACTTCACAAAAAGGGCTAAAGCAATCCCTACCAAAAAATCAACCCATCATGGAGTCATTGATTTCCTTTTGAATAATGTGATTTGTTGATTTGGAGCACCAGTTAAAATTGTATGTGATAATTCCATGTGCATTAGAGCCAAACAATTAGTTGCATTATGAGAATATTATGGGATTGATCTAGCATATGCCTCCAATCACAATCTACAAGGAAATAGGTAGGTCGAGCCCAATAACAAAAATTTATTGAAGATTATTAAGACTTTGGATGCCAACAAAAGGAAATGGGGTGAGCAGTTGAAGTTTTTTGTCTGGGCTGATAGGCTAACTCCTAAGAAGTCTACTAGAAGAAGCCCCTTTGATCTTGTTGATGGAGCTCAAGTTGTTTTACCCCTGAATTTGTAATTACCTACTTACCAATTCATGCAACAAATAGCTGAGCATGAAGAAGAAATAAACCACTATGAAGAAAGGATCAACCAGATCATAGAGCTTGATGAATCTCATAGACAAGCTCAGAAAAAGCATTTAAAGTTCAAGGAGAGACTCAATAATATTTTTGACAAGGTCACCCTGAGAGCCTTTCAAATTGGTGATCTAGTCTTACTCTGGGATAACAGACATGAAGACAAGGGAAAACATAGCAAATTTGATTCCCTATGGATGGGTCCCTATACCATTGATTATCAAATAAGAAACCATACATTTTATCCCAGAGATATTGATCATAGGCATCTCAAGCATTTTTTGGATTGAGTTTATGCTAGCCTATGTGAATATGTACATGTTGTATAGTCCTTTTGTGATTTGTTGCCCTACTTAGGGGTGTTTTTATACAATTTATGTTTTTTATTTTCCTTATTTATTTTCTTCAGATGCCTCATTATAACTATATTCAATTGTGGTGTGTTTTTCCTTACCTCTATTGCAAAATCCTTTGAATCCATGGCCCAATGGATAAGCATTTGATCTGGTGTTCTATGTACCCATCCCTGAGCAATAGCTTGTGTTAGTGCAAATTGCACTAAAGAAATTGGGCCCTTGTTAGTAAAAATGCCTAAGTCCAAATTGGGTAAGTATCAATGTTTAAGTCATTATCCCCAATCTTGTCTCTATATTTTCCTTCGAAAGGTTGAGTTCATGTTTGTAATTTGTCAAGTCTTTTATCTTGATTTTTATAGGTGAAAACGTTCCTTCCCTTCGACCTTTCATGCCTTTTGCACGAACATAATGCCCGTTGGAAATAGGTCTTTGGGATTTTCATCTTAGACAAAATCTTTGTAGACTTATTTTTTGTCAAACATGTTATCCACTCTAAAAGTTATGAAAGAATTCCATACATTATCTTTTGGGTCTTAAGTGTTTTTGGGTTATTTATTTTGGACTTTTTATCTATATCAAAGAGTCTAAAGGACACTTTCTAAAGATGGAGGACATTTTTTATAGTTCTGAAGGAATTACAGGGTTTGACCGAATGTTTCATGGTGGGATGATTCATAGTGAGAAGATAGAAATGTAGCCAAGCCTCTTTGTGTGCATAGATTTGTTGCCTTATACTTGAATAAAAATTATAGGGCCCTAGATGAAATTGTCGAGTTATACCTTTAACATGTTTTAGTGACTGATGTAAGGAATTGCTCGATGAACCGATTGAATGACACATGGTTATCTCAGGGGACTCCTATAACTATTAATGAGGGTTGCGAGGATCTCACACCTTTCCCCATATGAAGAAAGATGGTACAAAGGTAAAAATTGGTCGAGAGTCTGAGATTACATCTAAGTTGGACATGTGGCAGGTTTTTGAGACTTTATAAGTTTCCAACCCTTTTTGAAGATTTTTCCACTAAAATTTTGGTGGGAAAGGTGTAGAAAGTCTTCAAGGCCTGAATGCCCAAACTTGTAAAATTTAAGTTGGACATGTGGCAGCTCCTCAAGGTCTTTTAGGTTTCAGGCCCTTTTTGAAAATTAGCTCACTTACTTCTTGGTGGATAAGGTTCAAAAGGTCCCTTACAGCCTGAACACCTAGATTTGAAAAAATAAATAATGACACATGACATTCTTACAACCCATGAGGAGCTCGAGGCATATTGCACCATTACACAAAAGGAAGTAACAAGTGAAAAAGTGTAAAAGTCCTTGAAGGCCTGAAAGTGTACCATAATATAATTTCCACTTATATGGGTCCACGTGTTGCAAGGATAATTTCTTGGCATGAAGGAAATACTTGCACCTTTTCCTTCTTGTTATCAAAAGAAGCTCAAGTGATTAAAGATGGTAGTTGGCAAATAGTCATTATGCTTCAAAGCATTAATGGAAACCCTAATTTCAAAAGGCAAAGGATTATAACTAAGGAAATTGCCTTCATTTGCATTTACCTTTTACATTTTGATCTTCTGTTTGTGTCTTTGACCTGTTTGTGTGCCCTAGCTATGTACAATGTGAAAGAGTGATTGCGATGAATTCTTCATAGATTTTCAACTTCAATTGTGTGCAACCATTTGGATTAGAAGTAAGTGTTTTTTTATATCCTTGTGTTTTGTTCTTTAAGAGGAGTTTGAAGGTATTTTGAGGATTTTTTGAGTGAAGGGTTTATTTAAATTCAAAGTATTACACTAGCAAGTCAGGGAAAAATGGTGAAACCTTCAATATCTATGAAGAGCAACATCATCTCTATTTTAGATGGGATTAGCGATACGAATGTTTAGGGGTTGAATTTTGTAGTCCTATTGAATGTCTTGCAGTGGCCAAACCCTCTTCCAGTGGTTTTCAACCTTGGCATGAGTTACATTGCCACTGTGGTAGCATTCCCCTTGGCTACCCCATACCCAGAATTAGTTATTGCATGTGCTCGAGTATATCAACTATACACTAGGGATATCATAGATGATAGCCAATCAATTGTTTGCTCTTTCACTCCTATGACTCTCAACACCATGCTTGGGATTCCTCTTTAGCTCAAAATTATTACACTCTCCTTGGAGGAATGCTAAGAGTATGCAAAGAAAAATGAAAAAGTAATATGGGACATTGTCAACTCTTGTTGGCTTCCCAAGAAAAGTCAAAAGGTCTCTAGAATGTCCAAAAGTTTGAAACTAATATACTTCAATGAATTACCCCAATATGTCATCTCCATGGCCACAAGAATTTATGGGATGCCCACCGTAGAGAAATTTGAGCCCTGAATGTTATTAATCTTAATATGTGTATTGGAGTGACATAAGAAGCTGGACTAGGCTACCATTCTGAGTAATACCCTACACAAGCAAATGATGCAACTTTAGGTTGTAATCCATTCAAAAGAGGCATTCAAGGGTACTTTCTATATGTCTTCTTACCTAATGTATAGTGTAATTCACAATAAGACATTCCAGGGGCTCACCAAGAACCCCAATGGGATGAGAATTTATGATATTTATCCAGAAATCACTCTGGATGGCTTCAAAAAGAATTTTTGTAGGGTTTACAATTGCTTCTTCAATGTTATGATGAGTGTTTTCTTTCCTTTAAGGAGCCTCAACAGATGGTCCCAGGCAACCAAGGAAATAATTGAGAAGTATGACACTTCTTATATCCAATTCAGGGCATTCACCTATATCAGAATAAGTGGTTACTCAAGGTGTCCACCTAAATTACTAAGATACCTGGATGATAAGTTAGTTATAATGGAGCTAAGCTGATAGATGGTGCCCCAACATGAAATGATAGTGGTGAAAAAGATAAATAATCCCTTCAAATTTCCAATTGTGATTGGATACTATTCTTGTCCTTCTATTGCCAAGGCAAAGGGATTGGAACAAAAAATGGACAAGTAGTGATTGACAAGATGCTACCCAAGCCCAATGATGATATCAGATGGTTGGTGAACACAACCACCAATGTAATTCTACATCGATCACATTATGAAGAAATTTGGTCTAACTACACCATCGAGGAGGATGTCAGGTAATTATATTATATGAGGTTGATAGTGCAAGAGGTTATTACTTATAATATTGATCTTATCCCCAAAGACATGGAAGATGATAAGAGGACACTATATACAGTGTATAATGAATCCCAAGCCATATTACAGGTGGACTTCAATGTTAAGGAGAATGATTCCATCCCTTCAAGAGCCTTTGCAATCATGAGAAGAACCTTTAAGTGGTTAAAGGAACATGGGGTTGATATTGGTACTAATGATACCCCTACCCTCTAAGATCTCAAACAAGTTCAGGAGCTAAAAGGTTTCCTCCCAAAATACAGTGGTGATCCTTCAGCTCCACCACTAGCAACAAAGGGCAAAGGGAAACAAAAACTTGGTGATGTTGACTTCACCAAGCCAATTGATGTTTAGTCAATAACAACATCGTAGTCTAAGGCTAGACTATCTTTCTCAAAGATAACAAATCTAGCTGAAAATTGGGATAAGATTGTTATTGGGGAGGTTGCATTGGCTAATGCCACCCCCATATCCATTTTGATAGAGGGAGCCCCAATAATGCCAACCATTCTAATAGTCATCCCAATGGCTAATCCAACTACTATTCCACTTGTTCCACCAAAACAACAGCCACTAGTTTCCCCTCACCCAAAGATGTATTTAAGGAAGAGAGGAGGTGAGGATGAAGGAGATCAGTCCAAGCAAAAGAAAATTAAGAGGGCTCTGCAACCTCCAAGTGGATTTCTTCTGAAGAAGGAGGTTGTGTTTAAGGAATTGCCTTCCAAGGAACTCCCTATAAAGAGGAAAGAGAATCGGTCCTTATATGCCCAAAATTTGAGGGATATGAGTGATGGTGAAGACTCAGATGAAGGTAGGCCCATTATTGATGTAACATGTGTTCACTCCTCCTCAAGTAAGAGATGGGCAAAGAACTCCAAGGGAAATACCCCAGACCCCAGTGAAGGTCTCGATGATGGGTTTATTTGTTGAAGAGGGTCCCTCAAATGTAGAGAGTAAAGGTAATGAGGAAGACATTCTAACCTCAAATGATCCTTTATCTTTTGATAATGTTGTACAAGCTGGAGTTGAGGTGGGCATGTAAGCTTAGGCCCCTTAGGAAAAGGAAGTAGTCTCATCAGATATGAAGACATTTGTTTATAATATCATCACCCAACCAACAAGCCATGGTGATCAAGGTGGAGCTGAAAAGTTGAGCAAATATGATGAGAGCCGAAGTGGATCTAGAGAAGGATGTTCAAGTTACCACTAATTTTTAAGTGGTGGTTGAGTAGGAAGGATGAAAAGTAGCTCTGAAGGTATCACAAGATGTCCCTTCCCCTCCAAAAGTGTCAAGTTCAGTATTAGAGAAGGTGAGTCCAGAGGAAGGTGGGGGAGTAAGCCTGTAAATGGGTACCCCCACCCATACTGAGATAAATAAAGAACTAGACCAATCCAATAACTATGTTGAAGAGGATACTTCAATAAATGTTGATTCAATTGAAGTACCTTGAATTCTCCTTACTCACATCAAGGTCCATGACCCAACCCAAAATAAAGGTCCAGAGGCCATGATTGGTGGAGAGTTACTTGAGGCTAGCAAGGAAACCACCATAGCCTCATATCCACCTAAAATTTAGGTAAATAAAGAGTCAACCCATGGTATAGGGGAGCTCTATTGAAAAGTTGCTCAAGGAGTCTCATTAGCTCAAGTCAAATTTTGAAGTTTTAGAGTAGATAGAGCCAAACCTTGAAGGAGAACATGGAGCAAACAAAGGTGGTGAGGAGCTAAAGAGTGACAAAGGGACTGAGCAATTTGTGTTGAGTCTACATCCCATTCCTATGGAACTTCCAACAATAGGTACTCTAATGACACCACCTTTTAATGTCTCAAGGCTTGCATCAATGTCCAGTACATCAATGGGAATTTAGACCAGACCCCTTATCTGGGTTGAAGAATAGGTCAAACTAAAAAAGGACATCATGACCAAAATTGGGGAGATCAATGTGGTAAAGATCACTTTGGCATATAAGTCCAATCCCCCCAAGAAGGCCAAGGCACACTCCTAAAATACATTCACTACTACAGGAGAGAAGAATATGGAGATAGCCATTCATCCACTAGATGTTTTGAAGAAGGATGATCCCCTTGAGAGTTACACTATCTAAAACTACAAACTAGGGGATCCATCAAGAAATGAGATAAAACATAGTTCACAGGTTTTGGCGAACATGGTGGTTCATAAAGTGGACAAAGACAAAGCCACCATAGAGGAGTTGAAGGCAAAAAACCAAGATATGATCCAGTACTTGAAAAAGTTATTGAGTGAGCCTAAGGCAATAAATCCAACTACTAGTATGGCTCTAAGTTCTCTCCATCTCTCATTTGCATCATTTGATTCCAGCCAGATTGATTATTTGAAGACTAGAGGATGAGTAACATAAGCATGGTAAGAAGACTTAGGCACTAGGGCTAAAGAAATAATCTACTCGGCATTTAAATGTTTGAACAATATAGTGGACAATAAAAGAGAGTGTGATGCTCATATGTTTTTCTATAAGGCAAATATCAAGAAGTGGGAAGAAGTCCAGGGGAAGATGGATGAGGTATGTAATATGGGTATAGACACTCTGATTGTAAAAAAGGTCATTATTCCTAATGATCACAAAAGGTCTAGAGAGTTTCAATTGGAAATCAAGCATCGTCTGATGATGCTCAAAGAAGGCATCTTTGATTTGAAAGGAGAAGAATAGTCACTCAAGACTACAACAAAAGAGATAGATGTTGTGCTGAGAAAGATGGTAAGCCTTGATGGTGCAAATAATTTGGGGGAAGAGGTAGTATGCACTGCTCTAAAAAACCTCATTGATGCACCACAAGAGTCCTTTGATGTTGATAAGATTAAGCAGTTGGTTTCAATTGAGAAATCTTTTGACCATCTTAAAGAACTCATTAGACGGAAGCAAACCATGCTTTAGAAGATTTCCACCTAGTTTGAGGAATATCGATTTAAATTCAAATACCAAGCAAGCCCAGACCAAGAGAATTTTGCCCCCGTGCTTGAACAATATATCAAGTATAAGAATAGGTTGGTGAAGGATTTTATTTTCGAGATCAACTCCGCAGCTTAATTGGATATTTTAGTTTCTTCTAAATTTACACCACTTCTCTTTTCTTTTCTCTCCCTTCTTCCTTTTTCTCATTTCCCACTAGGAAACCCTTGTATTTCACCCGTTAGTGGCACATCCCTTTAAAATTTATTTTTTATGTAATCATGTGCATAAGAAAGGGACGTTTTTGTTTTTTATGCAAGAAGACAAAGGTTTTTTTTTCCCTTGCAAGATCATCCTCCACGTAGATAATTGAAAATAATCTTAGTGGAGGATCAAGCTTGCCATCATTAGGAGAGCATGAGCATAATTTGAGGAATCATGTTTGTTACAAGGTCTAACAGACTCTAGGCCCACAAAGGAATCTTCTAGCTGGAGCATCTTTAGGAATATGCTAGGCTTAGATCAGTTGTATATGTAAAGGGGGTGTGTCCCTTTATGAAGGTCGATTAAATTTTTGAGTCAAGAGTTTTAGCCTTAGAGAGTTCTCATTGTGTAATATTTTTGGTGCCAAATCAATTTCTGATGTAAAATCATTGGCAAGCTTTGAGAGCATTATACATGTCTCCCTTGTTACAAAATTTTCTTACATGGTGTTAATCGGTTATATTGTTCAATACACATTGTATTCATTTCCAATTCAATTGATAAATGAAATTTGCGCGTGGTTTCCATTCTCTTTCCATTGTTGAAGTACAATGTTATGTTTTACATGCTTAGTTGATTGGTGATATGATGTATTCATCTTTATGGTGGTCATTTAGAGTGTATATCTAGATTGTAAAATCCTTTCTAATTTGAGATTTAGGAATAGGGTGTTGATGGCCTTTTTAAGGGTAGTCGTAGGCTTATGGATTCAAATATAAGGGGTTCTTAAAGGATATCATTTGTGCATGATTTCAATTTCATTTGTTTCAGATCTATGGTCCATTTGTTGGTAGCAATGACATAGCAGTTTATTTGAATTTTTTTATGTTCATTTGATAACCCTCCACTTTAATTCCTATTAACTGATAACATTGTCCTACCCTATTTTACCTTGCATATAGCATGCCCTTTGCATATCCAAACTGTTACTTACCTATGAACACCTAAATATTGTAAACTTAGTATGTGTTTGTGTTTTATATGTTAAATATCAGCATTGCAACCTCTTAGATAACCTTCTGTTATTGAAGATTCTTTAGAATGGAAGTTGCAATCACATTTATATTTGTCTTTAGTACCTTGTGTCTAGCCTAGAACATTTAATCTTTCGATGTGACAACCCTTCCTGGGTGGATTGAGCAAGCTTGGTTGTGTTCTAGTCAGATTTATATTCCCTTGTGCCAATAATCCCCATGAAGATTGAATCGTTGAATCCCTTCATGTGAGAAAGATACCCATTAGGTCTTCTCACCCTAGTTCAGGCAGAGCTAGAAGCAAAAAGGAACTAACCATACCTTTTTTAAGTGCCTCCCAATCATTTTCTCCATTCTATCTAGTATTGATGTCAAACCCTTCCCCGACTACAATGACATATTAAGTGGGTTTTCCATTTTCACTTGCCACTTTTCTCAAGTGTGCAAGGCTGAGCAATAGAGGTGTACAATTGGGAACCAAAAGGATGCATGACAATGACAACCAAGTAATACTGCAAAAAATGAGGCACAAAGCATTTGATGTAAAACCTGAGAAAATAAAAGTCGACAGAATTGCCAACCACTTGGATGTACACTTAGCCATTTTACTGTACTAAGTTGGTTGCATGAATGACAAGACAAATAAATCTAACATGATCTAAGGAATGTTGATTTATTCTAATGAAAATTTGATTTGTGCAACTCAAGATCTGAAAACATTGTACAATATTTAGAAAAGCTTTCATAATTCCATATATACTACAAAGATTTTTGTAATACCTCATTAATTATAGTTGATAGTTAATGCATGTATATCATGGAAATAGAGGCTATACAAGGTGACCCAAATAATTAGGTTGTATTTGCTGATTTTTTGTAGTCTAAGGATGCCATAGAGTATTAGATTCAAATTTAAAGACTGGATATAGATAGAGATATCTGAAGAGATCCTTGTAAAGCTTATAAACCTCTAATATTTATAACCTCGTGTTTATTAATACAAACTATGATTTTTGTATCTATTTTGCAAGTTTTGAAGAGTGATTGGCTAAAAATATCACTCAATTTCAAGGTATAAGGCATCATTTCACTAGGACCTATAATCATAGTTACACCAACTGGTATCAAATCAAGGTTTTAAAACCTATGAAATGTATGGAGAGAAGGTTGAGCCTATAAGTGAGATATGAAACAAGGAATTAAAGGCTAATAGATCATTGAATTTAAGGTGGCTAGCATAGTGTTGTTCTCTAACATGAGAAGGTGGGTAGAGAGCAAAGAGGTTTAACATGAGAAATAAAAGAAGGCTAGTAGACCTTTGAATATAAGGGACCTACCAAAACATCATTCTCCATCGTGAGAAGGTGGGTTGAGAGTGAGAGTGGAAAGCAAAGTGAAAGAAAAAACTTGACAAAGAGAGCAAGTTGTAAAGGATCACAGAGTGAGGCTTGGCGATAATGGTTAACAAATATGAAGCACCTATGTAAGATTACGATAAAGGAGCATAGCAATAGATGGCATGTAATATGAATATCTAGAGTAACCAACAAGCATCCAAGTTATAGAAGCATTGATAAATCATGAAATGTGAGGCAGTCAAATACACAAGAGGATATGACATCTTCCAATCAAAGTGTTGGGTAGAAGGTGCAAAGAAGGAAAGAAGTTATCCATCAGGGAAAGATGGGTATAGAAAAAGAAGTGAAAAATATGGCTTAGTAGATAGCCAAGACAAGACATGACCCAGAGTCAAAGATCTTGAATAAGATGGAGGAGATAACCCCTATGTTACAAGAGGTGTAGGAAAAGACAACATAGGCAGAGAGAAGAGTTTATGGGAGGAAGGATCCCACAAAGAAGCAGGGAGAGATCAATGGGAGAGAAAATCCCAAAAAGTTTCTAAGGCACACGGAGAGTCAACCTAAAGGTGAAGCACAAATGTTCTTCAAAAAATAAGGCCCTAAGGAAGTGATGTAGTGGCTTTTGGATGTCGAACATTATTTTGCACTGAAGGGTGTAGACTACTCCATGTAGGTACTAAGGGTGTAGAGGAATCTATGAAGATAGAGTATGTATAAAGAAGGCTTTGTGGTAACATTGTAGAGGGATGGAAAGATCTCCAAAAGAGAAGAAGATGGAAGGGAAAGAAGAGGGTTTAGAATTGGGAATAGATGGTTTTCAAACTACTGAACCAAGTAATGCATCCAGAAAGCCATCTCAAATTGAGGAGAAGACTTGAGAGCAGAAGGAAGGACTCTATAAAGCCTCACTACTAGAGCGAAGAGGAAAGAGTTGCCATGAAGGGCAATGCATGAGAGGATCCATAATGGAAATAAAGAAGAGCTCAAAAAGAGTCACGTGAGATGAAAGAAGAGCCACATGAAAAGGTGGAAGAGTGGTAGCCAACCCTTGTAGGAGAGACAATGCCAATGACAAAAGGCATTAAGGAGGAGGTTGCACAAGGGAGATGCTTAAGGTGTAGAGGTGATTAAGGTTGATGCACAAAAGTAACAATAAATGTACAAATCCAAGAAGAAGCCTGGTTGTAATAGTGCACAATGAGTGAAGGCAAGGTGGATATTCTATAGGGCACAATGAAAGCACAGGAAGGTGTGCGAGGTGTGGGAGTTGCCTATATAGAGATAAGGGTGAAAAAGAGAGACCTTGAGGAGAGCATAAGATTTATTGTGCACAATGTTGAGGATACACATGAGATGAAGGAAAAGATGGGAGCCTTGGATTCCCATGAAGTGGAGGATTGTTGTGCAACAACAACAATAAAGAGGGATGCTAGAGAAAATGTCCATATGCAATAGTGTGCCATAGACAAAAAGGTAAAAGAACTTACCCCAAAGGCAAAGGAGGATGAGGAGCCTATGGATGGAACTCCATAGAAGGCATCTGAGGATACACAAAGAGTAGAGAGAAGTCAGTGCATGCCTCACAAATATGCAACATTGTTTATGAACAACACAGAGTAGTTGCTAAGAGGAGTAAGCCAAAATAAACCTAAAACTAATGAGGAAGGCTCAATATTTATTGCAATAATTTGAGGAATGTACCAAAGAAAGCAAGAGCAGAACATCAACCCAAAGCTAATGTGCAGATAACATTCCAAACTATGCACAAGGAAAGAAAGTCACTACCAAAATATAGAAAGGTAGGAAGTTCTCAACCTAAACCTAACCAAGAGAATGACTGATGGTAATATCATTGAAAATGCATAGAAGGTGGCACAAGAACATGGAAGAGACAAGGAGAGAGATGGGAGTTGTTAAACCCCATAGAGTTGGGAATGTCTTTAATGGCATCAAGTGGAGGAAGAAGACAAGATGCAACAAGAGTACCATGTAGACATGACCTGTGAGAGACACATGGAATAATAACATGCAAGTATGCCTACTTTCCATGACTGATAGTATATAGAATTGTGTATCAAAGGAAAATCTAGAGCAGCACATGTGGAAGAAGACAAAAGATATAAAGAATTTTTGTCAGAGGTGGATGGACAAGGGTGAGGGTGGGCATAGACCCACAAGAGGAGACAACGTTGGATATAGACCCACAAGAGAAAATAAGGGGTGTGCCCAAAAAAAATGTGAGGCACACAAGAGAAATGTTGAAAACACTTGGCTGAGGTAGATGAAAACAAGTGGGCATAAACCCACAAGAACAGTCAGAGGTGCATGCACATCTACAAGGAGAAGAGACTAATGGCTATATCAGCCTAGATGTATGGAAGGTGACATGAATACATGGATAAGGGTGAGGGTGGGCATAGACCCATAAGAGGAGATAAAGGTGGATGTAGACCCATAAGAGAAGAGAAAGGGTGTGCCAAAAAAATATGAGGTGCATAAGAAAAGAAGTGTTGAAAACACTTGGCAAAGGTGAATGAAAATAGGTAGGCACAAACCCATAAGAAGATTCAAACATGGATGCACATCCACAAGGGAGAAGATACTGATGGCTATATCAATCTAGATGCATGAAAGGCAGCGTGAATACATGGAGGAGGTGACAAGGGGAAACATGGGAGTTGTTAAATTCTATAGAGATGAGAATGCCATTAACAACATCAAGTAGAGGAAGAAAAGAGGATATAGTGAGAGTACCACACAAGCATTCCCCATGAGAGACACATGGAAGAATAGTGTGCAAGTATGCCTACATGTCACAACAAAAGAAAGATGGAATTGTACATTATAGAGGAAAAGCTAAACACTCACATGTGGAAGAAGGAAATAGGTATAAGGACCTTTTAGTGGAGGTGGATGGACAAAGGTTGGCATAGACCAATGAGAGGAGACAAGGCAAGAAGAGACAAAGGTGGGCATAAAAAAAACTAGAAATATGAGACACAGAAGAGAAGCATTGAAAACATTGAGCAGGAGCAAATAGAAAGAGGTTATGTGTAGACCCATAACAAGGATCAAAGGTGGACATAAATCCAATAGTGAGAAGATAAAAATGAGTAGAGTGAAGGGGAATAGAGAAAATATTAGATCTAGGAGATGGTTGATGATTTATGGCCCAATAAGGGACTATAAAAGGAATAAGTGTAGAGCAAGCTTGCTTAAGAAACCTAAAAGGTGGAATGAAACACCATGGCCTTGGTAACCAATAAAAAGAGTGAATTTTTCACTCATACCCTTCTTGTAAGTGTGAACATATATTTTAATTACCTGGGGAGACTGATATATGAACATCCTAGGTGAATTGGCAAACTGGGATCACCCCAAAAAGAGAGTTGAGAAGTCCTAAAATAAATCCAAATTTTACACTACACAGTTGCACAATATAGCATTTTTGAAGGCATTAAAGACTATGCAGGAGTACACTTGCATGGGAGGATGATAGCTTGGAGTTTTTCTAAGGTTGACAAAATAATAAGTTATATAATTTTGCTTAAGGCATAATGCATACTTAAAGGAGGTAACCACACATAGAAGGAGGAACATGCCAAAGAACAAACAACAAGGTACATAAGCAAATATTTGTGTGGTGACAAGTAAAATATAAACTTTCTAAGGTGCAAGAGTGTGGTGGCATAGAAGGAATTTGTTCACAAAGGTTGTGAAACACAAGGAAAAGGAAAGTTGTGAACATACCTAAGTTTGGGTTTGAACGGACAAGGAACGAATGAGCTTGCTAAGGAAGCATAAATAGTTTGTGGCACACAATAAGATCATGAAACCTACATCTAAGTGTGTAGAGGAATGAATGAACCTACAAAGAGAAAGGATCCTGAAAGGGAAAGATAAGGAATAGGTCTAAGCATAAACACATAGACATCAAGGTTGCATGACAATGATAGCCAAGCAAAACCACATAAATAAATGAAGCACAAAGTATTTAATGCAAAACTTGAGGAAGTGGAAGCTAATAGAATCACCAAACACATGGACCTAAACTTAACCATTTGATTGCACTTTGTTGGTTATGTGAATGACATGAAATCACAATGAATAAACGCTAATAAGATCTAAAGAACATTGATTTATTTTGATATAATTTTGATTTGAGGCATAAGATCTATAAAAGGCTATACTACATTTATAAAAGCTTGTAATATTGCACATGTGTAACAAATATTTATACAGTACCTCATTAATTATAGTTGGTAGTCGATGCATGGAGAAAACAATAATAACTACTCGTGGGAAGCTATAAAAGGTGACCCAAAAGATCAAGTAGGAGTTGTTGATTGTTGGTAGTCTAAAGATGCCATAGAGAGGAATAAATTCAAGTTTGAAGATTGGATATAGAGAGGGGGGAGAGAAAAAGAGCTCCTTGTAAAGCTGAGAAGCTATTAATATCTTATAAGCCCATGTTTATTAATACAAAACATGAGTTTTGTATCTAATCGAAAAGTGTTAAAGAACAATTAAGGGCGAATATCACTTGACTATGTTGTGTAAGGCATTCTTTCATTGGGACCTCTAACTGTGGATACACCAACTAGTATAAGAGTTAGGTTTCAAACCTTATGAAACATAGGGAGAAAGGGTTGAGCCTGCATGTGAGATGTGAGCTAGTAGAATAAAGTTTGGTAGATTATCGAACATGACGTATCTTGTAGAGTGTTGTTCTCCACCATGAGAAGTTGTGTAGAGAACAAATATAGGTGACATAGGAAGCACAAGAAGGCTAACAAACCACCAAAAATGAGGTAGTTAATGGGCAATTGCTCTCTACCATGAGAAGGTGGGTTGAAAGTGAAAGAGTGGAAAATAAAGAGAAGAAAAAAAATCTTGGTAAATTAGAGTTACTCAGAATCACAGAGGGATGCTTTATGGCAATGGTTCACAAGCCCAGAGAGCCTACATAAGATTGTAACAAAGAATTACAACACTATGTAGTGTGTAAATCAAGGTCTAGAGTTACTAGCAAACATTTGAGTTATGTAAGTGTTGACAAATCACCAAATGTGAGGTAGTCAAGTGCATAAGAAGAAAAAGCATCCTCCAATCGAGGTAGAAGGTGGTAAGGAGGAAATTTATTCTCTATCGATCAAAGATGGGTACTAAACAAGAAGCAAAGAAGATGGCTAAGCAGAAATACAAGATGAGATGTGACCCAGAGTCACAGATCTCAAGGAAGATGGAGGAGATAACCTCCATGTTACAAGAGTTGTAGGAAAGGACAACATGAAAAAAGAAAAGAGTTGTTGGGAAGAAGGGTCCAACAAAGAAGTGGGGAAAGACCCATAGGAGAGAAGATCCCATAGAGGTTCTGAGGCACACAGAGAGTCAACCTAATGTTGAAGCATAAATGTTCTCTAGAAGGAAGGCCCTAAGGAAATTATGGAGTGGGTATTGGATGTTGAGTAAAATTTCATGTAGAAGGGTGTAGATGACTCCATGAAGGTGGAGTATGTGCAAAGAAGGTTATGGAATAACACAACAAAGGACTATAGAGATATTCAAGAGAGAAGTTGGAAGGGAAATAAAAGGGTGAAAAATATAAAATATATGGTATCAAAGTTATTGAATTAAATAGTGTATACAGAAGGCCAACTCAAATGGAGAAGAAGACCAGAGAATCACAAGAAGGAATTTATAAAGCCTCACCACTAAAGCAAAGAGGAAAGGGTTTCCACAAAGAGCAACACACAGAAGGAGATGACATGGGAACATCACAAAGGTCAAAAAGAGCCCTACAAGATGATAGAAGAGGCTAGGAAAAGGTATAAGAGTGGTAGCCAATGCCTTTAGGAGAGATAACATTGATGAGGGAAGGCATTGAGGAGAAGGCTATACAAAGAAGATGCATAAGAAACAGAGGTGGATAAGGTTGGTGCATAAAAATAACAATAAAGGTACACATCCAAATAGAGGCCCAATTGTAACAATGTGTAATGAATGAGGACAAGGTAGATATCATTTTATAAGGACCAGTAATACTGTAGGAAGGTGCTCAAGGTGTAAGAGCTACCTGCACAGAGATGGGTGCCAAAAATAACTTGAGGGGATCACAAGTGTTCTTGTGTATGGCATTGAAGATATACATTAGAAGGAAAAAATGTAAACTTTGGATTTCCATAAAGTTGAGGATTGTTAAGTGGCATCAAAAATCAAGAGAGATGATTGATAAAATGGACGTAGCAGTGCATGATTGATAGAAAGGGAGAAAAATAATCTCTTTCCCCAAAGGAAAATGAGGAGGAGCATATGGATGAAACACCATAAAATGCATCCAATGATGTGTGAAGAGTAGAGAGAAGTCAACGTGCAACTGAAAAGGATGTAATGTTGTTTGCGCATAATAAAAAAGAGTTTCCAAGAGGAGTAAGCTGAAATTAGCCTAAAAATGATGACAAAGGTGCAATATTTATTGAGTAAAATTCAAGGAAGTTGCCATAGGAAGGAAGAGCATAACATTGGCCCAAAACTGATGAGGAAAGTGCATTCCAAATTGCACACAAGGAAAGTCACTATCAGAAGATAGGAATCCATCACCCTAAAGCTAACCAAGATAAGCAACAAATGGCAATATAAGTCCAAATGCAAAGAAGGCAGTGCAAGAATATGAAGGAGACGAGGAGAGAGATGGGAGTTGTTAAACCTCATAAAGCTTAGAATGTCATTAATAGAATCAATTAGAGGAAGAAAAGAGGATGCAGTAGAGGTACCATGAAAACATGCCCCATGAGAGACACATGGAAGGATAGAGCACAAGTATGCCTTCTTGCCACAATCGAAAGAAGAAAAAACAAGTTACGTATAGAAAAGATAAAGCT
Source organism: Torreya grandis (assembly GCA_037957365.1). Classification (NCBI taxonomy): domain Eukaryota; kingdom Viridiplantae; phylum Streptophyta; class Pinopsida; order Cupressales; family Taxaceae; genus Torreya; species Torreya grandis. The sequence goes on along the minus strand of JARHVA010000914.1, from coordinate 2,668,301 downwards.
AGAGAAGCAAAAGTGCAAGAAGATAAAAATTACAATGAATTTCTTGGTAGAGGTGGACAAACAAAGATGGAATAGACCCATAAGAGGAGACAAGGGTGAGGATAGATGCACAAGAAGATACAAAGGTGGGTGTAGACCCACAAGAGAAGAGAAGGGGTGCATAGAAAGCAATAAATTTGAGGCCCACAAGAGAAAAAGTGTTAAAAACACTTGGCAAAGGTAGACAAAAAGAGGTGGACATAGACATAAGAAGATTCAGAGGGGGATGCACATCCACAAGGGAGAATAGACTAATGGCTATATCAATCTAATAGCACAGAAAGTGGCACGAGTACATAGAGGATGAGACAAGGAGAAAGATGGTAGTTAGTAAATCCCATAAAAATGGGAATGCCATTAATGGCATCAAGTAGAGGAAAAATAAATGATGCAATGGGATTACCATGCAGACATTCCCCATGAGAGATACATGGAAGAATAGCGTGTAAGTATGCTTACTTGTCGTGATCGATAAATGAAAGAAGCATGTGTTACAAAGGAAAAGCTAGAAGTGTATAGGTGGAAGAAGGCAAAAATAACAAGGACCTTTTGGTAGAGATGGACCTTTTGGCAGAGGTAGATGGACAAAGGTGGAATTATACCAACAAGAGGAGACAAACATTGGTATAAATCCACAAGAAGAGAGAAAGGGTGAACAAAAAATAAGAAATGTGAGACACACAATAGAAGAAGTGTTGAAAAAACTTGGTGCAGATGGTAAAAAAGAGGTGGTCATAGATGCACAAGAAGAGTCAAAGATGAGCTCAAGTCCACCAAAGAGAAGAGAGTAAGAGGAAAGAGAGTGAAGGGGAAGAGAAAAGGTACCGAAGCTAAGAGTCGGTTGATGTTTTATGGCTGAACGAGGGTGTAAGTAAGGAGGAAGCATAGAGAAAGCTTGCTTAGGCAACCCATCAGGTGGAAGGGAACAATATGACCTTGTCATCTAGTTAAAAGAGTGGATTTATCACACATACTCTACTTGTAAAAGAGAGCTTATATTTTAATTACTTGGGAGTCTAATGTAGGAACATCACAAACAAATTGGTAATCTTGCATCACCTCAAAAGAGAGTTGAACAGTCAAAGGATAAATCCAATTCTGTTGATGCATGGTCACACAGTTCAACAATTTTGAAGGCTTTCAAAACTGCACAATAGTACACTGGCACAGGAGGAAGATAGTTTGGAGTTACGTGAAGGTTAGCTGAATAACGAGTTACGTAATTTTGGCTAAGACATGGATTGCACATGAAGAACCATGTACAAAAAAAGGGATGCACTAAGGAATGAGGTGTGAGGTAAAATAAAAAATATTTACATTGTGGCATGCAAAATATACAAGGCTTATTAAGGCATAAGAGTGTAGTGGCATAGAAGGAACTTATTTGTAGAGGTTGTGTAGCACAAGAAAAAGGAAGACTGTGATCATAACCAAGATTGGATTGCATGGAAGAAGTAGAAATGAGCTTGTGAAGGAAGCATAGATAGTTGGTGTTGCACAAAAAAATCATGAAACTTGTGCAGAAGTATGCAAAGGAACTAATGGACCTGTGAAGAGCAAGGCACTTATAGTGCAAGAAACAAAGAAGATCTAAGCATAAACACACAAACATCAAGGATGCATGAAAATGATAGCCAATTAATATAAAATAAATAAATGAGGCTCAAAATAGTTAATGTAGAACCTAAGGAAGTAGAAACTAATAGAAATGCTAGCTACGTGGACCTACACTTAGTCATTTGACTAGGTTGAGCAAATTGTGTGAATGACATGATATCTCAATAGACAAAAGATGACAAGATCTAAGGAACATTAATTTCTTATGATAGAAATCCCAATTGTGTAGCTCAAGATCTATAAAAGGCTATACTACATTTAGATATTAAAGAGATTTGTGCAATACCTTATTAATTATTGTTCATAATTGATGCATGGAGAATGCGACAGCAATAAGATCAATAGGCTATAAAAGGTGAACCAAAGGCTCAAGTAGGAGTTGTTGATTTTTGGTAGCCTAAGGATGCTATAGAGAAGAATAGATCCAAGTTTCAAGACTAGATACAAAGATTCAAAGAGCTCATTTTGAAGCTAAGAAGCTACTGGTATATTATAACCACGTGTTTATATTAATAAACCATGAGTTTTATTTCCATTGTGCAAGTGTTGAAGAGTGATTGGGTGAGAACATCCCTTGGTTGTGCAATGTAAGGCATCCCTTCACTAGGACCTATAACTGTGGTTACAACAACTAGTATCAAAACAAGGTTTCAAATATTTTAAAATACAGGGAGAAAGGGTTCATCTTGCAAGTGAGATGTAATGAAATTGAACAACATGGAAATTAATGAAATTGAACAGTTGGAAATTAATGGCATATAATATTATTTATATTCCTCTCATAATTTATATCTCTATGCAATGAAAATGCCTTTAAATTTAAAAAAGAATAATTTTCTCATTTTTCCACATTTTTTAGTGGTTTTTATTTTTTATGATTTTTTATTCGTCACTATTTTTTGAAAAACACTCAAGACTTTTGAAAAAAATAATTTTTTCCTCAAAATGATTTATGCGATCATGCATCTGACTATCTTCCTGAAAGATGCAAGTGACCATAAATGGATGTAGAAGAAGGAATAAATTCCTAAAACATAATAGATGCAATGCTCGAAGAGTCTCTAACAAAACAACTAGCTAAAATGATGGCCTAATTATGCAATTTCTTTATAAAATGTCAAGAAGCATGCCAATATCTCAAAAAAGGTGGTATTTCCAAGGGTCCATGCCCTCTATTGTACAAGTAAGTTTTGATATTCCGATGGTAGAAGATAAAATAGAAGTCGATGAACTTTAAAATTAGATCACAAAATTATAGTTGTATTTTTATATAACACTTTCTCAAGTTCTAATAAAATAATGTATGTTCTACTGAAAGCTAAACCTCAAGTCCAACAATGGTGGGAACCTTGATCAATCCAATGAAGATGTAAATTATAATTATGCATCATCATAGATGCCTATTGAGATTACTTTGTTGATATTATTAAAGTTGAGTATTGTTCAAAAGATGTCCATGAGAAAAGTACATGAAATGGCAATTGCTAGGACAGAAGAACCAATCTGTGCAGGACTAAAAAATACCATTCATACTTTATCAACGAAACTCACCATCAAGGATTCTAAAAGACACAAACAAAGTTATAAAATACAAAATTGGTCTACATCGATATATCCAAACAAATATGGGATTCCTAACCATTGAAATAATGAGAATAACCCAATAGTATACAACAAAGATCGAGGAGAAGTTCAAATAAAAAGGGAAATTACATGCAGGAAAGTGGATACATAATCAATAGATAGAGGAAAATCCAAGTATATGGAAGCAAGCAATAGACAAGAGAGGCCCCACAATAGAAGAAAAACTCAAATATCCCAACCTCAAAGTTTTTTATAAAAATTAACATCGATAATCCCCCACAAAAAGAAGACTAGAAAATGGTGTCAAAATGATAGGAGAAAGACTTACAACATAGAAAAATACCATTCAAAAAGTACTTTTTAACCAAGTCACATGAATTTGATCTAATACAAGAAATTGATGAGGATAAACACTTTTTTCATCCTAAAAATAAAGGTAAGCAAATTATGGATTCTTATCCCTATTTTGTAGTGGTTAAATAGCAAGTTACAACATCATCATATGAAGAAGAACGGCTTTTTCGTTCACAAATGTGGGTGCAAGGGAAAGCTTTTCACTTCATTATCGATAGTAGTAATGAGAAAATCTTGATCTTTATAGAAACTATAAGGAAAATGAGTCTAAAAATGATGCCTAACCCACAATTTTACTCCATTGGATGGTTGAACCAAGCTAGAATTATTTGTGTTGGTCAACAATGACTTCCCCCATACAAAATTCAGCCATTCAAAAATGAGGTGGTGTGTGATGTGGCACCCCTAGAGGTTTGTAAGGGTTTTCTTGGGCAGCCATATATATAAATAAGATGGAATCTATCAGTTCAAGACCCATAATGTCATTATCACATTGGAAGGGCAATCCTACAAGATCCCTAAGGTTCCTCCTAAGAAGACAATGGGCTAGATTATTGCAAAGCAGTGAAGGTGTGTGATTGGTCACACTAGGAAGTTTATGCTAATGTTTATTAGGCCATAAAGCACTTGATAGGTCATTATAACCATGCAAGCCATCATGCAAAATCAAACTATACAACAACAGTAAGTGGAAAATATCTTAACATCTTACATAGATGTTGTCACTACACCAATTGGTGTGCCCCTACACTACAAAGTGACACTTTCCATGGATTTGACCCCTAAGACACCCTTGCCAAATGGACCATTATAAAAATGCTTAGTGCTAGAAAATGAAGAGACTAAGCAATAAATCCAAGAGCTAATCCAAAATGTCCATGTCCAACCTAGCACATCACCTTGTGGAAGAAGAATCATGTTAGCTCGAAAGAAAGATATGGTGGTATGCTAATATGGTAATAAACAAGTATCATGTATATGACAAGGAACTTTATGCCATCATCTAGGCATGCTGAAAATGGAAACATTACATTTTAAGAATTGAGATCATCATCCACACATCAAAAGCCTCTACATTTATTGTATACAGAAGGAAAGTTATAGAATAATTATCATCAAAAGTGATCTACCTACCTAACACAATTTCACCTCAATATTAGGAACAAGAAATATAGTATCATTCAGGCTGTAGACTATTTAATCCACCATCCAATTATACACTAATAATAGTCCTATATTTATGTGGTCACGAGACTTCTAAATGACCCATGTTGTATGGTAGGGATCATATCTTTTCCACCATGTATCAAGCACTAAATATGGGACAACAATTTTTAATCTACCATCTACAAGAGGGGAATTTATGTCAATTGGGACACCTATGTGTTCCAATAGTAGAATGACAAAACACAATTTGGGAGGTGCACTATAGTTAAGTTGTAGAACACTTTGGGGTGGAAAAGACAATGGCTGTGCTTAAGAAATAATGTTATTGGTTGAACCTTTGTCATAATGTGAGCAAGTATATCAGGTCATGCACAACATAGTGAAACCAAACAACAAAACACAAGGGCTATACACATAACTACCAATACTTGATTGACCTTGGTATTCAGTATCCATGGATTTCATGTTAGGGTTGCCCGCAACTAGGCATAGTCATGATTATATCTTTAATGTGGTTGACAGTTTTCCAAGATGGAAATGTTGGTGCCCTATACAAAGGAGATCATTTCTGAAGACACTGCAAAGCTCTAATTTTGACATGTATGGATTCACTTTAGCTTACCACAAGCCATTGTGTCAAACAGACAACAGGTTTCTTAGCACTTTTTGGTCTACCTTATGGTTCATGATCGACACCAAGCTAAACATGTCCACTTATTTTCATCCATAAACAAATAAGTAGGTAGAAGTGATTAATTTTATGATGGTGCATCTAATTGGGATGTATGACTCAAATCATCCACATACACAAGATGATAGGTTACCATACATCCAACATAGCTATAATTGATCCCTCCATGGCTCCACAAGCCAAAGCCTTTTTAGGTCTGTCTTTAGTTTCAGCTACTAGTCCACATTGATATAGCATCACCTATTGTAGTTAAGGAAGTGTCTACCTATGCACAATAGGAATCTGACAAAGCCACCATATTTATTGAGTGCATCCAGTAAATCTAAAAGTAGTAGGTTGAAATCCTATAGAAAACCAACTAGAAATACAAGCAATGCCATGGCCAATATCGGGTCACTCACCAGTTCTAAGTTAGTGAGAAGGAATGCTTACAATGCAAAATGAATGTTTAAAAGGACCAAATAGGAAACTAAGACTTTGTATTCTTAGGACTTGCCCTATCTACATGTCTATGCATCTTGAGTATACGTTAAGTTAACTTTATTTAATTTTAAATTAGCTTACTAATTTTTTTTAATTTAGCATAAGAAAAGGGTTTACTATTTTAATTCAAAGTGGACAATTGATATCTCTTCCATAGAGATTCCAATTCAAAGTGGGCAATTGAGAACTATTTAGAAACTCTCTTATTATATTTCAATAAAGCTTTGGTTAATGCTCTTGCAAATATGTGTGAATTTAGTATAAAGGAGTTTAGTTATATTATAACAAACTAATACCTATTAGTTGGTATGTTGTCACTCGGATTGAATCCTTAATTTGGATCCCATTGACCTACTTTGGTCAATTATATATAATAATATAAGATATTTTTTCTTTCATTCTTTCTCAACATATTGATGGGAGTGATTTATGAAGTAATTCTTATTGCTCAATATCTTATGTTAGATAGTAACTCTATCTGGCCTAGTTTTAGAATTAAGCTTTATATCACATAGTTGGATTACATGTTGTTTGCGTAAAGATATAGTTGGACTTCATGCAAAAACATGAATTTAATGTTCTTGTCCAATTATACTCTCCTCAATCACCAATTTGTGCTTCAACTCTTCAATGCCTTATTATACATAAGCGCATAAGCACTCTTTATACATATGCTCATAGGCACTCTTGAGTGGAAACATTCCATGTTTTGGCCTATTAAATCATTTCTCTTGATTATGCATTGGATCAGATTATGTTTTGGTAGTTAGTGATGTATCAGGCAAGGACATGTATACAATATTAGTTCACCCAACTTCAATCTCATTCTTCAACTAAGTGTCCTCTAATGTTCTATTTTCATTTTCTCTTGTATTTTATTTCATTCTTTTATAGGAAATATACCCATGTTTTGCTTTAACTATATGTTTATGCTTTCAATTATTATTTCCAAACTTTATATTTACTTCCTCAAGTTTAATCAATGGAAAGTATAGAAAGCTAATGAACAAATTTTAAACTTCCCCCTTATATCTTCCAATGTTTTTTTTAGAGAGTATGGCTTCCTAGATTTGGTGCATAAAACCAGTCTTTGCAGACTAAAATAGGAGTTGAGAATTTTTTGGGTAGTTTATGTTTTTTTTCTAATCATTCCACACATTGAGAGTATAGTTATGGTTTTGACATCACATAGTATGTCTATCGATCAACTAAATTGTAGTTTATAGAAACTTTATATATGCAATAATATCCTCAAGAAAATATTTATTTGGAAAACAAACATTTAGTTTGTTCATATACATTACCTAGTAGTCACAATATACACATGGAAGAACATTATCACTCACCTCAATATACTATGTAATTAAACATAAGCCATGATAAAAGACATGCTTCATGTGTCACCAATTTACACAATGGCCTCCCAAGTAGCTAGGCAATTTACATGAAGGATGTTCTACAACTCAAGAATATGATTTTAGTTAACTTTGAAAGTTGTAAGAAAATTTATCTGGAAATGTCCCACACACCCTGCAAGGCCTCCTAAATATTTAATATTTTTTTTCATTTCATTTTGTATAGATTTATGGTCATTATGAATGTTACAAACTTAGTTAAAATGTTTCATATCATTTTGTATATATTTATGATCATTTTGTGCAGTAAAAATTTAGTAAAATGATGTTGTTGCCAACTAATATGCCTATCCATAACTAATAGCTATCATGTACCAACTTTCTTTACTAAATCTATCCTAAAATAATTTGTCAAAAGCCACTTTGAGGTTGTTTTAAATATTGGCATTCTTGTAGTACATATGAAGCTGGTTACATTCCCCTAATACGATTGCTTCAAAATGCATAGATATATAGCACTACATTATCTACACTCAACATCCAGTATATAAATTTAAAATAATATAACCTTCATCTCATCTCCATTTGGTGTATTCATAAAATTACCAGATTAAATGTATTTTAACTCCACACATGAATAACTATAAATTTGGTTAAGATCCCGCCATACCAAGAGATTTGGTTAGTTTTACCTTCCAATAATAGATGAATTTTATTCTATGTAGTTATGTTGAATATATATGATTTGTACTAATTAGACCCAATTTATAGTTACTCCACCCCCCTGCAATAACTCCGTCAAGAATTTAATAAGCACAAGTGATAGAATATGAGAGAGGATGGATAAGTCAAACAAAGGAGGATCTAACCCAACATAGACTGTATTTTGTGAAAGCATGTTGGCAATTAAAGCAGGAGATGAAAAACATGATTTTCATTTTAGTCAACATTATAGTAGTATTGAGCATTATAAGCAATCCATCCCATCTTAACAGTCATGTTAATGCAAAAACACATTTATAGCATTAACAACTTGTAACTTACATAATTAAAGGATTCCACAACCAATTCTATTAGATTATTAGTTTTTATGGCATTCTACTCATGTGTTTAATTCATCTTAAGATCACATCCATGAGTAGTCATTACCCTAGTGAAAATTTTCCTCATGTATTTCTACTGATAATCATAAGGCAAGAGGACCCACTTAGCATGTAAGCACCATAAATATTGATACTAAGTCTCATGGGGGTTGGCAATGTTTGAATGAGGAAAAAGAAAAGGAATGAGCTCATCATCTGAGAATCACTTGGCACATTCTAAGAGTGGCTTACCTCTAATGAATGCAACTTTATACTATCCACCAGCTAGACATGTTCTTCCTATGGCTATAAAAATGTTTTCACTTGGTCCAAAATGGGTTGATTGGAGGGACCACGAAGGTTGGATTAACTAGTTCACTACATTTGTTCAATCATTTCTCTATTTTCCTAAGAAATCAATGGATTTGATTATTTGTGACAGGGCAAAGGGATATGTACTTACTGAGTTGGGCCTTATTGTGGGTGGTATTATCATTATGGAGGAACCTATGATGAGACTAGTGGGAACTAAAAGTGAGGCAATAACAAAGGTACAAAGCCAAGTAGAGGCTTGGTTGCATCAATATGCAATGGATGAAGGTGATGATATATGTCATTCCATAGGATCCATCAAAAGCACAAGGTGTGCAAGGTGTGGGAACAACCTACATAGAGACAAGAGTGCAAAAGACAAGACCTAAGGAGAGCATAAGTGTTCTTGTGCATAATGTAGTGGATACATAAGAGGAGAAGGGAAAGATGGAAACCCTAGACTCTCATACAGTGTAGGATTATGGTGAAGCAAAAAAAATCATGAGGGGCACCAGAGTAAATGTCCATATGCAATGGTACAAGATGGACAAAAAGGGTGAAGAAGAACCTAATGCCACAAAGGCAAAGGAGGATGATAAGCATATGGATGAAACTCCATAGAAGGCATCTAAGGATGCACAAAAACTAGAGAAGTCAACCCACAGTTGTCAAGGATGAAAAATTGTTTACACACAACACAAAGGAGTTATTGATAGTAGTAATCTAAAATCAGCTTGAAGTTGATGAGGAAGGTTGAATTTTTATTGTGCATAATTCAAGGAAGCCACCAGAGGAAGTAAGAGGGGAATATCAGTGCAAAGTTTAGGAAGAGAGCATATTCCAAAATCATGTGAATGGATGGAAATTCACTGCAAGAAGATAGGAAGGCAGAAAGTCGTCAATCTAAAGCTAACCAAGAGAAGTGACTAATGACAATATCAGTCCAAACGTGCATACGATGATGTGAGGACATGAAGGAAACAAGGAGAGAGATGGGTGTTACTAAACCCCATAGAGATGGGAATGCCTATAACAACATCAAGTGGAGGAAAAAGAGAGGATGCATGGGGAGTACCAAGCACACATGCCCCATAAGAGACAGATGGAAGAATGCCTCACAAGTATCCCTGCTTGCCACAATTGACAAAATAAAAAAAGTATGCATAGCAAAAGAAAAGTTAGAGGTGCACTAGTAGAAGAAAACAAAAAATAAGATGACCTTTTATCAATAGTAGACAAAAAAAGGTGGGTGTAGATATAAAAGAGGAGACAAAGAGTGTGCATAGGCCCACTACAAGAGACAAAGGTGGGCATAGACTCTCAATAAAAGAGAAGGGATGCACAAAAAACAAGAAATGTGAGGTGCACAAGAGAACAAGTGTTGAAAACATTTGGAAGAGGCAAATGAAAATAGGTGGGCAAAGACCCACAAGAAGATTCATAGGTGAATGTAAATCCACAAGGGAGAAGAGAAGAAGATGAAGTAGGAGAGTGAAGAGGAAAAGAGAAGGTATCAGAGCTAGAAGAAGGTTGAAATTTTATGACTAGAAGAGGGTGTAGAAAAGGAGGAAGCATAAAGAAAGCCTGCTTAGGCAACCCATCAGGTGGAAGGGAACATCATGGCCTTGGCAATTGACTAAAATCATCTCGATTAAATTGGCGATCTTGTATTACATGAAAATATTGTCAGACAACCGACATATATATCTAACTTTGTCAGTGCATAGTCACGTAACTCTACAATTTTGAAGGCTTTCAGGATTGTGCAAGAGTCACTTGAGTAGGAGGAAGATAACTTGGAGTTGCTCAAAGATTCACAAAATAATGGTTACAAAATTTGAGATAAGGCATGGAGTGCACATGAAGAAGGTAACCATGCACAAAAGAAGGGACACACCAAGCAATTAAGAGCATGGCACAAAAGCAAAGATACACATGATAGCGCACAAAAGATAGAAGACTTTCTAAGGCACAAGAGTACGGTGGTGCATAAGGAAATTATTTGCAATGGTTTTACAACAAAAGGAAAAGGATAGTGCAACCATAACCAAGTTTAGATTAGCGCAGACAAGGAAAAAATGAACTTGCATAAGAAGCATAGAGTAAGGCACCCAGAGTCTAAGAAATAAAGAAGGTTTGAACACAAACATGCAACATCAAGGGTGCATGATAATGGTAGCCAATCAGTATCACACAAAGAAATGAAGCACAATGTATTTAATGCAAAACTTGAGGAAGTCGAAACTGATAGAATAACTAGCCACGTGGACCGACACTTAGCCATTTGACCAAGCTAAGCTAGTTACGTGAATGACATGACAACATGATGGAAAAAAGCCAAAAATATCTAAGGAACACCAATTTATTCTAACATGAATCAAATTCGTGGGGCTTGAGATCCATAAAAGGCTATGCTACATTTACACAGATATTGTAGAGATTTGTGCATTAACTCATTAATTACAACTCACAATCGTGCATGGAGAACAATGGTAAAAGTACCACCTCAATAAAATACACTTAAAAGCCTGAAAACCTATTCAAATATTCATTCAAGTCTTCAATCATACATACTGAATATGGAAAAAAAAAAAAACAAGTTTTTTTATGCATGGTATTTTTCATGTCTTTTACGGATTTTAAAATATCTGTATCCAAAACAAGTGGAGTAAAAGCATGCATAACTTCAATGGAATCAACTATACCCTACTTGTTGAATTATGTGAATAAATAGCATAAATTTGTTTATGCATAGTGCCCTTTCACACTTTTTATGGATTTGGAAATATATGTATCCAAAACTAGGTAGAGTAAAAGCATGTAACTTTAATGAAATCAGTAATACTCAATAAGCATAAGTACTCATTTATCTTCGAATTTAGATCTCATAATGTGTTTTCATTGTATGTTGTTCAAAGACATAAATAGGGCATGTATCTACCCAAATAAGTGGGAAAAAGAAACTTATTGCCAGAAAAAGTAAGAAAAAGATGTGGGAAAAGGAAGCTTGATGTCATTGTCAACTCTTTTCCAAATTTAATTTTTAGGCCATTTTTGTCAGACCCGAAACATTCATGCTGGTGTTTCTATTGACCCAAGCCATTTCCAATTTTTTGGATGATAATTAACGACATTTTAAAGATGTTTTAAAGGTGTTTTTGTCTCCAAGATGAATTATAAACACAATAAAAGCCAAACACTAGCCCCCAAAATGTTTTTGGTATCTTAGTAAAATCACAATCAACCCCTTCCATCACAAAAAGTTTATTTTGGCTAGTAGAATTGGTAAGGCTTAAGACCCTCGTATATCGAGAAGAGTTCACACCATATTGAAGAAGAAAATTTATCATGCAGGTTACCTAAGAAATCATGAGACTATTTATGGAGGTGATGCCTACATTGAAGAGTTTAGATAGTTTACTATATACACAAGGATTGCACAAGTGAAAGACAACCTCATTCTCAAGTACATTGCCAAACCATACATGACTATAAAAAGGAGTTTGAGATATCATACATATATTTGAAGAAGCATACCCGATGAATAGTAAATACTTAAGTGGAAGCATACACAATCGATAAAAGTCACCTTAAGTGCCTCCTAAAGGGATGAAGGAAAGCATACAGGCTTGGAGTTAGACCCAAACAAGGTGCAAAAATAAGATATGGAAATATTATAGATGCTAGTGAAAGCCAAGACATATCAATGATGGATGTTATAAATTAAAATTGGGAAATAAAACTTTAATATGTATAGATCCCATGACCTTGTATGTTAGAATCCACCAAATATTAGATTATAAGCAACCAATGAGCACTCTAGTTGATGGTGTATTAGCGCTATCTAAAGGACTCTATGGATCTTTGTTCCCATTGTTTCAGTTCTACGGTCTGCTCTCAATGTTAGAATGAATCTTACTCCAGATTTTATCCTTGCCTTAGTATGAAAGACATTTTTTGAAAGCTATATATTATCAAGCCCATTAACACTTATTATTGATAGTCTAAATGCTACCAATAAATGGCTTCAACTTGATATCTTGGCAAATTCTTATCTTGAATTCTAGCCTCTGGAAGACAGTATTGGCAGGTGTTATTTGATAATATGGAGCTCTAAATCTTGGGTTCTTTCTCATATAGTGCCCATAATATACCCAAATTTGAAGAAGTCTGTGAATGATTTCGGTTGTCTACCACATTTATGGAGAAAACATATGGAAGACCATTCAAAATTGTGTTCTCATTTGACTTGATTGATTTAATATTATGATCCATGAGGAGTAATGAATACATGTATGGAGTACAATATAGAAACAGTTGATGGAAATGTCAAATCTAGTCAAGGCTCAATGATAAACAGTGGGTGGAAAACAATAACAAATCTAGTTTTATGATGTTTTTTAAAGCCCTATTGAGAGTTATGATCAGCATTAGGGTGGATGAATCTTGAGCCTCCCCGTTGGCATTATTGTCTACAAAAACCTATAAGAAAATTCTTTATATCCCCTATGAAATATTTAGGCAATGCCCTGAACAATGAAAACTAATAAAGAGAGTCTGATAAAGAACATAGTTCATATTTGAAATAAATTTCTAACAATAATTGTAAAGGAAAACTAATATTAAACATCAATAAAACAACGCAGTAGATGAATTGGGGAAAAACAATTGCACACCCAATTTTTCATATTCTAGGAGCATAGATTTTAATGCAGTTTAGGCAATACAGTAAATAATGAATAACTTTAATATTAAGAAAAATAAAACAACCATAGCAAGTCTAATGAAGATCAACACTTCAAGTTTGGAAACAAATTGTACTTAATATTAATAGAAAATTGTTACTAAAGAGAAACATAGAAAAAATATAAAAGATGAGAAGAATACATACACTATTTTGTATCAAATTTACATAATATTTAGGAAACACCATAGATAATGTAAAGCATTTCTTTCCAAACCAAAAGGGAATCATTATTGTAGATCGATTATCACAAACACAAAAAATGGAATAAGTTGAATCTTAATAATGAAATAAATCACTGAAATAGACAACATTTCTAGGTTCCAAAGCACAAATATAAAATTAAGGTACCTAGTTTAAGAAAACAAAATTATATAAAGTTGAGTACCAACCTGGACAGTTTCTGTTGAAACTCCAAACCTTACTCTAAACCCTCAATTGAAAGAATGCTCTGAGTTCTCCATTACTTTGTATGTACCATTGATTAGCGATTTTGTTTTCAATGCCCTCCCTTAAAACTCTATCTCAAAACATTGTATCCTTTGTTGTGAATATGTATATCCCTTGTAATATCCTCCATTATTTTTTATTTCTTGTTCCATCACTTTGATTTGTTGCATCATTTCCACATACAATTCATGATCCTGTTTTACATACTCTTCAAGCCCTACAATTTTACAGTCAATCCTCTTAAGGTGTCAGATTTGTGTTTTCAAGGCAAAAGCAGCACAGAAAAAATAGTTACTTGCTTAGAACAAAACCCGACTAACTCTCTAATGTGCACCACCACCACTATAGTGTGAGGAATTGCCCTATGAAATATCATGTTGTGTAGGATACTCTCTGTGTGCAGTTGTTATGGTATGGCAGATGTTCTTTACATATATCATTTCAATGCAGTTGTGTAAAGCTCTTGATTCTCATATTTGAATCTATTTCCTATTCTTATATTGCTAGGCACCCAATGTATCATTCCAATAAGTATTTGAAGCAAATTTATTATTGCAGATCGCAAGGCATTGCCAACAAATCTAATTTGCACCATCACCACCGCATAATCAGAAACAAAAATAAAATAAAAAATTCTACACCACTATGAAACCACATATTAATTTAATGGCATCCACTAATCATCTTAAGCCCTGACAAACATGTATTCAAAATGAGGAAACATGCACGAGGCATTTGAACTGTTTGAGAAAATATCTTCCATCTACACGGGGTCCCATGGAATGATGGGATTGTACAATATATAGCAGAACCTCAAAAAATTGAATATCCCATTATTTAACATTTATGTAAGCTATTTTGGCAATGAATTACAGAATCTAAAGAAACGAGTCTCAAAACAGCTGTGTTTGGTGAAAACAGGGCTTCAATTTTAAGGAAATTCAAAAAATCTCACAGAAAATTAATATTAATCAAAATAACAAACGAGATAAGAGTGTTAAAAAATATCATACGGTAATCAGAACAGAATTATTTACATATCAATCCGAACACATTATTTTAAAAATAAAAATTAAAAACCCTCCTGCTCTTCTCTCCCCAGTCTAAAACTCCTTCCATAAATTAAATTTGAAAAATGATCAGGGATAAAATCCTAGATTCATTATCTTAATTAATTTAAAAATAAATAGAACAATGATATCGCTTTCAAGCACCAATAAGTGAATTATGATCAAGGGAACCTGCTAATCAGGGAAGCCCTGACAGTCTTCCAATGGTATGCTGACACTATACAGGGAAGACTACATTCAATGGCTAGTCAAAATACTTTGATGGGAGGTAAAGCTGCACAGCATTTTTCAATTGATCATCAAATCGGAGACTAGAATTATCAAACCTTGATATCATTCATCACAGTGTGAATTTAGTAGAATGTTAATTTAGACGCAATATATTTACAAGAGAATCTAAAGATGGTCTTTAAGAATTCGAATTCTACCTGCCTGTTGAATAAGGCATGCAAGTATGTGCACAGTATCATTTTAGTTCATTGCTCAATGCATCAAAACTCGTTAACATGCAAAGTATTTACGATTAATACATTTCAGGGTTAAGTGATTTTTCATGCAATCTGTGCTTCAAGATAAGCCAAAGAAAATAACCCTATATGCAATGCAATTCTGCATACCTGGGAGGAAGGCGATTGAAGTGGGCGAGAAGCTCCTCATCAAGCCCTGGAGAGAAAACGGCATGGCAGGCAGAATCCTTAAGGCGTCTTAATACCTCGTTATACACTTCTATTCTGTGCCGCTGCTGTCGAGGATGTGTCGGGGGACGAATGCCTGCAAACCGACTAAAAATGCGCCGAAAGGGTTTTGATGCAGAAAAATAACCCTGCAAACTCTCTGCGGACCGCGGTTATCATGCGAGCGTATTTTGGTACGGTATTCATAATATTGCACGCTGCCGCTAAAAAGCACCGCCTCAATTAAAAAAACAATGAACTTCTTGTAAATAAACGGCTATACGTACGAAGTACGGCAGAAAAAAATATCCGTTAAAGTGTCTAAATGCTTTGCTTTTTTTCTTTTGTGCTTTAAAGGACAAGGATGATGCTTTATTACGAATTTTGAAATAGAGACTACTTCACGATTATGTATACATATAAATTTTTTAAGGGGCTTTTTACGGAATTTGAAATAGAGTCGATCTTTCTCCACAATTCTGTATACATATAATGTTTTTGAAATAGAGACTATTTTAAGGTCATGCATACATATAATATTTTTTAAAGGTTTTCTAACGAAATTTGAAATAGAGTCAACCTTTCTCCACAATTCTGCATATATATAATGTTTTTTTTAAGAAAAATTAAATAGAATTAATTTTTCTCTATGATTTTATATTTTTATATATATATATATATATATATATTCACTTGAGATAGAGTGAAAAAAATTTATCTAAGATTTGTGAAAGCAGTGTTATAATTTTTAAGATGATTAAATGTTTTTTAATCATTTTAAAGGTCAAAACACAATTATTTTTTAAATATCACTATTGTGAAGATTGAAGATTATAAGTGGAAAATAAAATTAGGGCACTAATAAATGAAAAGAAGTGCTTAGAGCGTGATCAACGTAGGGTGTAATGACAATTACCATGGCAAAGGCCACTATTGTTGATCTTATATGTGTTGTTGCTACATCAAGGGTTATGTCAAATTTGTCCTTAGAGTTGTTTCTAGAAGGTAACTCCTCTATTGATTTTGATGTTGAGCTCCATACATTCAAAATTTTAATTACATGTGCTCCAAACCAAATCAACATTAAGGCTCCTCACCACAGTTTCTAAAAAAACTATATATGACACTTAGATTTTCTTAAACCATTGGTCTATGGATTTTAACCCCATTGAAGATATACCTAAAGCAATGCATATTTAGGTAAAATTTCCCCATTTCCCTCTTATTTTTTGGGATGAAAAATCTCTAGTTACTAGTGTTTGTTAGGTTGTGGAGCTAAAAGCTTTACTGATGCAAACATGGAGGTTGCTGAGTGTCACAGTAACCGACGTCAGTCAGAGGTAGACCAGAAGTTGCCGACGTTGGTCATGGATCGACCGACGTCGGTCATATCCAGACAGATAGGGACCGACGTCGGTCACCTGTGTGTGTGCATGCGTTTGCATGCGTTTTCAGATTAGACTTGTCTAAATTAAGGAGGTCCGAGTGTTTGCATGTAAAGACTAATTTAAGTCTTGAGTCTGTGTTTCTAATTATTATTTGTATGGGATCTATTTAAGAGATCCATGGGTTGTATTATAATTTGAAGAATCATAAGGACTTGCAAAGGCAAGGACAAGGGTTCTTCCAGATGTAAGACCAGGTTGATCTGCAGGTGTGCAAGATCAGGGGAGATCTACATGGTGTGTAAGATCAGTTGATCTGCAAGGTTGTGCAAGATCAGATGAGATCTACATGGTAAGTAAGGTCAATTGATCTGCAGGTGTGTGTGTGCAAGGTCAAAGGAGATCTACGGGATATCAAGGTCAAAGGAGATCTGCAACACAACAAGGAGCAAGATCAGGGAGATCTACTTGGAGTACGTTGAGTACTTGGTGGACTGGAAGTAGGCAACAACGGTTGTGTTGATTGTCACTTACTGGCGGAAACAACAACACAGTTATTGAGTTGATTGTGGTACTGGCAGTATGTTACTGACTGGTTGAGGGAACAACTCTGTGTTTGAGTTGTGACTGTAATTGAGAGAGTGAACTCTTGAGGGAGAATTACTGGTACACCCAAGAGGTGTGGGAAGAAGAGTGTGACTTCTTCATTGTATTTCCTTCTGGAAGAGTATTAATACAAGATTGTATTGTCTCTCATATTTTGTGTTGTTTCTGAATTCTAGTTACTTATTACTTCTGGTTTAATTTTCATGTTTAGTTGCTTATACAAAGGTAATCATGTGTGCTCTTATGGAGTGTGGATCCTGACAAGTGGTATCAGAGCAGGTTAGGTACACTAACAGGTGGTCAAAACGTGTTAAGTGTTTGTTGATTATAGGTCACTCTCAAGGGTTTCTGATTGAGTGGGAGTATAGCAATGGCAGAAGAAAGTAAGCTAAGAATGGAGAAATTCAATGGCAAGAATAATCAATTACTGAATTGTGGAAAGAAAGGGCAGGTAAAGGAAGATTGTTGGTTGGTAGAAGATCAGCATGAAGGAAATAAAGAAGCAAATGATGCAGGTATTGTTGCATGGGTTGCTCTTATATGTTCCTTGGATAAAGTAGAATCTTGGGTTTTAGATTCTGTTGCCTCTTTTCATGCAACCCCAAATAGAGTATTTTTCCATGATTATGTCCATGGAGACTTTGGAAAGATTTATTTAGGGTTTGGTGAGCCTTGTCAAATTGTTGGCAAAGGGGAAGTGTGGCTGAAATTGCAAACGGGCAACACATGGGTGTTGAAGGATGTCATGCATGTCCTAGTCCTGAAGAGGAGTCTAATTTCTGAAGGAAAGTTGGGTGATGAGGGTTGCACAGTTACTCTCACAGCGGAATCTTAGAAAGTTTTCAAGGGTGCACTTGAATTAGCATGTGGTAAGAAAGTAGGTACTCTTTATCTATCTACTTGTATTACTGATTCTCTTTTTGGTTTATCTACTTCAGATGTAGATGCAAAGATGTGGCTCTGTAGGCTTGGTCACATGAGTGAGAAGGGAATGCATGTTCTTAAGAGAAAGTCTGATGTCTTTGACAAACTTAAGAATTGAAAAGCCTTGGTTTTCAAGGAGGAGATGACGGATAGAGATCAGCTCAAGGGGCTGAATAATTTTGAGCAGGGTAGTTTGGACAAAGTTATGATCCAAAGTGAGCTCGCGGGTAAAAGTCATCACTCACAGGAAAACACAGTTATCAACGTCGATCAGGTGAGAACTGACATCGATCAGGTAGGTACCGACGTCAGTCATGTGCAGACCAGAGTTGGTGGTGTCAGGTAGGTGGACACCGACGTCGGTCAAGGAACTGACATCAACAGTTAGGTTAGTCGCATGGAACCGACGTTGGTCGGGTGCAGACTGAGGGGTGACTGACATCGGTCACTGTCAGAACAGATTTTGGACAGACAACAAGCTGTCAAGGAGTCTCAAACACCCATGTGGAGGATTGAAAGGGTAAGTAAGCCTCAAATTCATTATTCCCCTTCTTTATACTACTTGTTGCTTACTGATGGTCAAGAACTAGGAATTTTTGAAGAGGCAATGCAGGTAGAATCCAGGAAATAGTGGGAGCATGGCATGAATGAGGAATGTGATTCCTTCGGAGAGAACCAAATGGGAGATTTGGTAGAGTTTCTAGCCGGGATGAAAGCACTGAAAGATGAATGGATTCCTAGATTAAAGAAAGGAGAGAATGGACAAGTGAGACGGAAGGCCAGGTTATATGGTCTTGAGCAAGCTCCAAGACAGTGGTACAGGTTTGACAGGTGTATGACAAAGCATGGCTTTAGTCAATGTCAATGTAATCACTATGTTTACTTTACTAGGTTGGATAATGGTTGCAACATTATTTTGTTACTGTATGTAGTGTATATGCTTGTTGCAGGGTCACACATGCAGAGATTTGCTGAGCTAAAGGTAAAGGTAGCTCAGAGGTGTGCCAGGAAGGATTTAGGAGGAGCAAAAATCCTTGGCATGAGTATTTATAGAGATAGGGAAGATTATAGGTTGATTTTGTCTCCAGAAGATTGTGTGAATAAGGTAGTGGTGAGGTTCAAGATGCAAGATGCAGAACCGGTTAGCACACCTATGGTTGGACAGTTCACAGAATAGTGTCCTGAATCACATGATGAGGTTGAGTACATGTGTACTAGACCTGATATTGCCCAAGCAGTGAGAGTTGTCAGCAAGTTTGTAGCCAATCCAGGGAAGAAGCACTGGAAAGCAGTTCAGTGGGTTCTCAGGTATTTGAGAGGGACCAGTAGCAAGGATTTATGCTATGTAGGGTCAAGCACTTCTCTACATGGATATGTAGATGTGGATATGGTAGGCTACTTGGATGAAAGGAGTAGCACCACAGGATTTGTGGTGGTTGGTCTTCAAAATTAAACTTGAAGAGGGATACAAGCTGGGAAACAAAATTAGATGATGTACAGGTACAGGTACAGATGCAGCTATTTATCTCTAAGTGGGAGATTGTTAGGTTGTGGAGCTAAAAGCTTTACTGATGCAAACATGGAGGTTGTTGAGTGTCACAGTAACTGACGTCGGTCAGGCCAATCGACGTCGATCAGAGGTAGACTGGAAGCTGCCGACATCGGTCATGGATCTGTCGACGTCGGTCATATCCAGATAGACAGGGACCGACGTCGGTCACCTGTGTGTGTGCATGCGTTTGCATGCGTTTCCAAAATTAGACTTGTCTAATTTAAGGAGGTTTGAGTGTTTGCATGTAAAGACTAATTTAAGTCTTGAGTCTGTGTTTCTAATTATTGTTTGTATGGGATCTATTTAAGAGACCCATGGACTGTATTGTAGTTTAAAGAATCATAAGGACTTGCAAAGGCAAGGACAAGGGTTCTTCCAGGTGTAAGACCGGGTTGATCTACAGGTGTGCAAGATCAGGGGAGATCTACATGGTGTGTAAGATTAGTTGATCTGCAAGGTTGTGTAAGATCAGGTGAGATCTACATGGTAAGTAAGGTCAGTTGATCTGTAGGTGTGTGTGTGCAAGGTCAAAGGAGATCTGCAACACAACAAGGAGCAAGATCAGGGAGATCTACTTGGAGTACATTGAGTACTTGGTGGACTGGAAGTAGGCAACAACAGTTGTGTTGATTGTCACTTACTGGTGGAAATAACAACTCGGTTATTGAGTTGATTGTGGTACTGGTAGTATTGTTACTGACTGGTTGAGGTAACAACTTTGTGTTTGAGTTGTGACTGTAATTGAGAGAGTGAACTCTTGAGAGAGAATTACTGGTAAGCCCAAGAGGTGTGGGAAGAAGAGTGTGACTTCATTGTATTTCCTTCTAGAAGAGTATTAATACAAGATTGTATTGTCTCTCATATTCTGTGTTGTTTTTGAATTCTAGTTACTTATTACTTCTGGTTTAATTTTCATGTTTAGTTGCTTATACATAGGTAATCATGTGTGCTCTTATGGAGTGTGGATCCTGACAGTGTTAACATTTTGGACCAATTTATTGATAAAATTAAGCAAGAATAAGACATTTTCTAAGTAATCAACATTACCCAAGTTGCAAATAAAAATAATCAATTCTTAGTACGTCTAACACTTTTGAAGTGTTAGGATAAAATATTCAAAAAACACTGTATTCAAATAATGAAGAAGGGAAAATATGAACCAATCAAGTAGCTAAAACTAATTCAAGAGAGTTGTAAGATTTTGCAGGGTAGTTAAAAACAATCAAAGGAATAACAAGTGGTGGGCCAACAATGTATTTGTAGAAGAGTAACAAAAGCGTTTGCCAAGTGATGGATGGCATTATTTTTGCTTAGGGAAATCCATCTAAAATTGGATCGAGTCCTTAAATAAATCTCTATGTGTTGTCAGTGATCCTTGGTATATTGGCAATATTTAAAAACCTTGATATAAAATTTTAGACCATGTTGTTGATCCCCACATGTCAACAAAGCAATCTAAACCAGAGGAAAAGGAGGAAATATGGCTATGTAAGTTATACAATCTTCTAAAAAATCATATTTTATTTAGTGTTTATTTGTTTTAAGCCTTCAAACTTGATGTTTGTACTTTGTTCACCAATTTGTTGATTTGATTTTTATAGTTATTTTTGCTCAAGGTGTGATTTCATACCACTTATTGTTTCATTTAGCACATATTATGGATTTTATCAAATGAAATATATTACCTAGTTTCAAAGTTTATAGGAGAAAATATAAATTATATTCTAAAATAATTTTGAAGTTCAAAATATATATATATATATATATATATATATATATATATATATATATATATATATATATAAAACTTGAGTCATAACATCTTAATAGAGATTAAATTCTAAATTTAATTCGAAATAATTTTAAATATATAAAAAAAAAAACTAATAAATTAAATATTACATATTACTTAATAATGAATTCGATCTCGATGAAATCATAATTACACCTATCACTTGATCACTATTACAAAATGAATTCATAATTTTAAATTTTGACAAGACAATAAAAAATTATCCAAAGTTAACTGATGGTGAATATGTTTTCATAAAAAAACATGGAAAACCCACTCTTAATAATAGATTTTGACATAGATTTTAGAACTAATAATCAAACAAAAGGTCTAACTATGATTAAAGGTGTCAAAGTTAATGCATTAAAAAATTCAAAGTGATTCATCATTGAAGGAGACTCCCTTATTTAAATAAATGACATGGTTTGACTATGATTAAAGGTCTCAAAGTCGATGCATTAAAATATTGAAAGTGAGTCATCATTGAAGGAGACTCCCTTATTTAGATAAATGGCATAATTTCCGAGAAGATGGAATCCTGACTACTCTATGCACTTTGAGAAACAACTCGTTGGTCTCTTCTAAACTAGATGAGGTCACTGTTTTAAATACTAAACAATCCAAAAATTAAGCTGTAAATAAGACAACTAATTTAAGAGTGCAGATGCTTGCAACTCAAGAGGTTCTAGAATTAATTTGGACCATTGATATCTTTGACGAACTTAAAAGGCCAATTATCCAGGATGCCACGGCCATCCCCTCTTAATCTAAACATTTTCTTAGATATAATCCCTCTCTTTTGTGCTAATGAATCATGATTTCCAAATTTATTCTCCCAAACCTCTATCATCTTTCCATGCCCCCTCCTCTAAATTTAATGACGATGCATTTAATTATTTAGTTGGCATGTATGATGTGCCCTCTCGCCCGACACACAGTCTTTATACTCCTATGCCCCCTCCACTGGACATGATTTGGTCTAAAAAATTAAGCTATGTTCTGTGACAGATGGAAAATGGGGTTCCAATGATTATTAAAATGGAAAATGATTCTCCTTCCGCCTTGCAGCTCATGAGCTCACGTAATATTTAGGTTGAATCGTAGAATCGAAAGGCATCTATCATTGGGGAAAATGCAGGTAAGACATTGTCTAAATTTTTGCAAGCAGAGATAAATAATTATAAAATGAGGGTGTGGCTTTTTTGGGCCTGGTTGCGGTGAAAGAATCAATGGCGTTAGTGATATAGAACTTGGAAAACATATGAGGAATACAATGCTTAATCCCAAATAGTCTCTTGGAGGGCGAAAGTTTTTTTGAAATGGCCTGGTCCATAAGTGGAGCCAACATTTTATCCAAATCAGGTGCCCAGTACCTCCTCCATCAAGATCACGTTGCTTTGGAATCACAGCTAATGGTGGTCAATGACAAACATTTGGGGCATAATCACAACTCCTAAAGGATAGGGCATAATTCAAGGCCATGAGAGATATCAAGGGCCCTAGGTATCAAGCTTTATGCACTTGTTACGTTTAGGGTCCTAGATTGTTGTGTAAAAATTACATAAGACAATTTGATGTGTGGATGCCCTTCACGGTTGGGTCATGCCACTTAGCATCTACATGAAAGAGTTATTTTAGATTAAGTTTTTCTTTGCTCTGACTAAAGGATAGAAAGAGAGAGGGTAAAAATATTTTTATATAAATTTTGGGGGATAAAAGACTTATGTAATTTGCATTCTCACTATTTAACTCTAAAATTTAGATTGGGAGTATTTATAGTTAAAAATATAGAAATGAATATACATAAGAATCATAAACAGATCTATAGCAAATTAATTAATTGAAAAATTTAGAGAAAACATATATTGAATTTATTATACTGAGATATGCTAAAAATAAAAAGTACAACTATGTTAGATATTGTAGTGATAATGAAAACAATGTACTTAGCTGGTTCTGATGCTAATACAAATCTAGATTTATAATAAAAAGGAAGTAGACAGAAAGATTAATCTAGAACAGTCATCAAATTCAAGATTTTATGCCTCTATACCTTAGACACTTGTGTCAACCTTAGATAGTTGCATCGACACTAGTTTCTGGGTTGGATACAGGGTTGCTAGAATAAGATGCTTCTAGGTTTTTCATTGCCTTCACTCTAGTGCACTCAGATATAGTTCATGGATTGTCACTCCTTGTCAAATTACAAAACCGTAGTTCTTCTTCCTCATAGTGGTTATGGAGAAAATGAGTTAGTAGACATACAATGGTGAATTGTGCCATAGACCTCTCTGCCAATGAGCACTACCTACATAGCCAATACTTCGAAGAAGGCTTTAGACTTATATAGTTCTCCCCTACATGTTGGTTTGTGTGTGAATCATGCAATATGTAAAAAGCAAGTATAACAGTGACTTAGCTTGTAACTTGGTAAATCAAGATCTTGGGTTACTCCTCAAGTACTTTAGACATACATTGTATATGTTATTCCTATGACTGATATAAGAATAAGAGAAAATGGGAAAGCTTTGTTTTATTGAGTGCTTGATTGAATGCTTTTAATAAGTTGTCTTAGTCTATTCTAGGTGTAGATGAGGAATGAATAAGGGTTGGTCTTGTATTTATACCAATCCCTTTGGTGAATAACTCACATTAAAGCACTTAGGTCGACCATTAGGACGTTTCATTTGAAAATTAGATGACTTTAGGGAACTAGACACTTGTGTCGGAGTAGGACACCTACATTGACGTAGGTGTCTATCTAGGATGCAAATGTCCAGGGAGCAGGAAAGTAGGTACAGGGTCAGAACTTGCAAAGGCATAAGATACATAGGTTTTAATAATTATGGGCAAGATAGAAGGCATTAGTCATCAACATAAGATTGGTTGGACTAAGAGATAGGCTAGGGACACTAGAGCTCAGATACGATAGTTGTGGAATAACCAAAGGTCTAGAACTAAGAAAAACAACCAAGGTTTGAGTTTGCCAAGTATACAAGACTGAGGTGCTATATAATTCATAAATGGCGTTTACACTCCCCATATGAATCATTCAATTTACTATTGTAAGACTAATTTTTCCATGCAATATATGGATTTTGTCTACTTATATACTAGTTTACACATCATATATCATAGTTGGACCATTCTGGAGATTTTTTTTGGAATGTTGTATCCATCACCATACACACACGCTTTCAAAAAACTTCACAAGATACTCATAGTAGTTGATGCATTCTCCATCATTTTTCATTCACCACGATTGGTTGGCAACCTAGGGTTTTTTTAATATTCAACATGATAACATGCTCTCTCATATGTGTACTATTGAGCCTTGTGCTAATATGCCTATCTATTTTTTCACTTTTTTTTGTGGGCTATGGCCCTATCCCTAGATTAATTTAACATGAATGTGTGTGTGTGTGTGTGAAATACCAATAATATATAAAAAAAAATTACTACGTTGATTGGCATCCTACAATGGTAGCGGGGGGTGTCCATGGGTTGTGATGCATGTGGTAAATAGTCAATGATGAGCTTAAATTTAATGTTGATGAATCCAAAATTACAACAATTTTAGAAAGATGTAATTTTGCACAAAAAATCTCCAAGTAGAAAACTAGTTCTAATTATTCATTATTATTCAAAATAATATGCAATATTCTTTGAATAAATCCCATCTCGTGGATAGAGTCATTATGCACAACATAAAAAAGTTAATAAAAGAAAAAATTAACTAGTGTTAACCAAACTTACTATCTTTAGCAATTGTTAAATTTAGAAAATTTTATAAGTAAGCTTGAATGGGCCTCCTTATTTTCTACATGTCTAAATAAATACTAAGAGTGAGTTGCACTTCAAGATCATGCCCGATTGCAAAAATACTAAAATCTTAGTTTACCAAATACTACTTGTAGCTACCTTGCTTAGTGTTCACTATCTTCTTGTCCAAAACTTGTGTTATCTTTTATTTTTTATTTATTAGTACCTATTACTACGAATACACTTAGTATTCTTCATCGCCTTTATTATCTTCTCCATGAAATGCATACAAATCAAAAATATTAAACACTTGAAAAATATCAAAATTATGTGCCAAACTTACCTCATAAGCATTGTCATTAATGTTTTTCACAATATTGCACAAACTAGAATATTCTTATATTTTAACTTTTTATACATTATTTAAGGATATATTTAATTTTTCATGTACACCATCACTAATTCTCCTTCTTCAATTATTGTTGGCCTTCTTATCACATCACTTATTGCCTTGTCATTACTTTCCTAGCGCTTTCTCATTTCTTCATATTGCACTTCTTGTATGTTATCTACAAGTACCTCTCCATCAACACTAATCTCCTTTACAATTAGTGACTACACCGATTCTAAGACACCTTTTTAATACCATAAAAAATTGGAATGGTGATTTTCCTATTGACCTATTCATTGAATCACGTGATTGTGTCAAGTCCCATTGCTTAGTCTTCTCTCCAACAATGCATCTCAACAAATTTCCCAAACTCCTATTTACTACTTTTTTTTGATGGTGGTATGCACTACTAAATTATAATTTTTTCCCCAAATTAATCCATAGAGTCTCCAATAATGACAAAAAATTTGTATCCCTATTTTAAGTGATGAGTTTTGGAACACCATGCAATTTAATATCATCTTTGAAAAAAGATTTTCTATTCTAGTGATATCTTTAAAATGAATCATTTTATAAAACCTATCTACAATAACAAAAATTGAATCATTAAATTTTTTGTGTTTGATATCCCCACTATAAAATCCATACT
The DNA here is from genome assembly GCA_037957365.1 of Torreya grandis. Taxonomy (NCBI): domain Eukaryota; kingdom Viridiplantae; phylum Streptophyta; class Pinopsida; order Cupressales; family Taxaceae; genus Torreya; species Torreya grandis. The sequence goes on along the minus strand of JARHVA010000914.1, from coordinate 2,641,618 downwards.
TAAATCAATTTGTAGTATCTCTAGCACTAGAAATTGGGCCTTTAGTCACTTGACGTATCTTGCATCTTGACACATACCACTATATCACTTTTATTATTCATCCAAAAATAGTTCTCTTACACCAAAGCTATGATCTTTTTTTTACCAAAGTGTCCACCCAAACCATCACTATAAAGTTCTCTCATAATATTGTCTCTCACAGACCCAACTAGAATACATAGTTGTTTTCCCTTATAGAGATAACCATCCTCCATAGTATAATTATAGTGAATAGTACATGTATCACATACTAATGGATTCTTGCATCATTCAACAAACTTTATAAAATCAAGATCAAAATAATACAAATCTTTGATAGTTTAAAATCCAACTACTTCACTTACCATAATAATCAACAATGCCACACATTTACTCAAAGCATATGCAACTTGATTCTACTTTCATGACTTATGCTTCAAAACAAAATTATATCCTTATAAGAAAGAAACCCACTTTGCATGTTTTTTATATAACATATTTTGAGTGTTCACATACCTTAAGGCCTCATAGTCTGTGAACAAAATAAACTCCTTATGTATTAATTATTTTTCTAATGTCCCATTGCTTGTATAATGGCAGGTAATTCAAAATCACATGTAAAATATTTCTTGTTTGTATCATTTAAATTATCACTATAATATTTTATTGGTCTTCCTTCATGACTCAATATTACACCAACACCAGCATGTGAATCATCACAAGCCAACTTAAACACCTTGTTATAAATTTAGAAATGCTAAAAATGGGCCAGTATCACCTTTATCTTCATCAATTGGAAACTTTCTATTGTTTTCCTTATCCACACAAATTCTTTTCCCCTTGTGCAATTTATAATTGGTGTAACAATACCACTAAATTCTTAATGCATTTTTTATGAAAGATTGATAAACCATGGAAACCTATGAAATAATTTTTGGAGTATGCCACTCAAAAATTATCTTTATCTTTTCTTCATCCATTCTTACACTATATTCTAAAATGACAAATCCTAAAAATACCAAATGCTTCTGCATAAAATCTTACTTCAAATTTTCATGGAGCCTTTCCTTTCTCAATAGTTCTATTACCATTGTCAAATGTCTTAAGTGATATTATTCACTCTTATTGAATATCAAAATATAATGCTAAAAATTTACCAATATAATCTCTTTGCACAATGTTCGTCATCCTCATAAATGTGCTAGGTGATTTGAACAATCTGACTAACATCACCAACCACTCAATAAGCCATCCCTGATCTTGAAAGTCGTTTTCCATTCATCTCCTTCTAAATTTTGAATCTGATAATAGCCACTTTGTAGATCAATATAACTGAAGTATGTAGCACCTGCAAGCACATCCATCGTGTCATATAGGGTAGGTATAGGAAATTTGTAGTTGATGGTGATCTTGTTTATTGTCTGCTATCTATTAACATGTTCCATGTTTCATCCTTACTTGGAGTTAGTAATGTAGGGGTTGCACATGAACTTATGTTCTCCATCACTACACCATTTCTCACCAATTTAGTCACCTATGTATTCAGCTTTGCATATCTATTGGGTTCATTGTGTAAATTTATTGATTAGGTAGGGTTAATCCTATAATTAAATCAATATGATTTTGAATATCACTCTTTGGTAGTAAACCATCTAGAAACTCATTAGATATAACATTCATGTAGTCCTTCAACACGTATGTAGCCTCTATTGGTATTTCCATTACTTTTGTTTTTTCTTTCTTTTCCAATAAGGTATAATAAATTATTGTCATCTTCATTTTCATGATAAATTATTTCACGTGGATAGCATGATTTCTAACCACCCTTCTTCCTTAAGATGAAATAAAACTAATTTTGAACCATCATTCCTAAATGTATATGTGTTCTTATCTCTATCATGAATTAAATTCATGACATATTTCCATGCTCTTCCCAACAAAATATGGCATGCATCCATCAAGATAACATCAGATCCTATTTCATCCATATAATTCTTTCTTATGGATAACTTGATTAAACTCTACTTATCAATAATAACTTCATTTTCTTTTTTTAAACCATGAACTATTGTAAGGATAAGGATGTTTTTCACATTACAAACCTAGTTTCTCTACCATTTCTTTAGAAACCATATTTTCACAACTTTCTATATCATTAATAAATTTACATACCTTTTCTCCTAAAGTACACCTACTTTGGAATATATTTTTATGCAGCCATGAGTCTCCACCATATTTATCCTACACCTATTATTTCCTTAGGGAAATCATCATTATTTCCATCATAAAATTATCTCTCACATCTATTGCAACTTCTGAATTTTGTTCTTCTACCTTAGCCTCAACAAAATTCACTCTTGGTTGATCCTCTTACCTTTTTTTTTTGTGCATGATAATGCATACACTCAAATGTGCTTTCCATTCTTCACCAAATCTATAGGAAACATAAGGTCTACATGTAGTGTTCCAACCTCTAAAACCACCATATCCTCTACCTCTTTGAAATCCTCTTCCTCTTTACTAATTTTGAAATTGTTGTCTAGAATATTTTTGTTTCTTCACCTCATAGGATGATTATCCTCTTATGATATTAAATCCAACTCATCCCATTACTAGAGATCACTTTCATCTCTTTATTTCTGGTGGTTTTTAAAAATATTTCCTACTTTGCTTATCTTCTACCTTCAAATATAGTTAATAGGCATCTTTCATACTATGAATTCCTTGCAATCTTGATTCATATTTATTAAAAAACTTTTAACCATTTGCATACCTTGCAAACATTTGTTTCTCGGTATCATCATGCTCCACTCAAATGGACAACTTGTAAAAATTTTCTATGTAGTCTTTTACACTATATTCCTATTGTCTCATATTATGAAATCTGTAGTAGATGGTTTGTACATAATCCACAAGGTAGAATTTCTCTGACAACTTTTGTATCTTACTCCATGTCTTGGTCTTCACCTTACTCTTACTTTGATTTTATTTATGTAAGTGATGCCACTATATCATTACATGACCCTTCAATTTTGTGCATGAAAATCTTACTTTCCTCTCTACCATATTTTGTCACTAAAAAATATTCTTAATGCTATTCAACTTGTCTATCAACTCCTCTAATTTTAGACTACCCTGATATTCTAAAACATCCACATTTGTTCCTTCATTTTCTCTTTTTAATGCCCTAACCAACCTTTTGGATCTTCTTTCTCTTCCTCCTCTTGTTGAATATCTTCTTCCTACTCCATTTCTTCCTTTGTGTCATCTCCTCTTTATTTTTGTCTCTGATGTGTAATAATTATGGTGAACTCTTCCACTTGCCTTTGTAACTATTGCATATTATTTTTTATTTATGCATAGCCTCCTTCTAGACACCAGAATCCTACACATTTGGATATCGATTATCAGACCCCAAAACAAATCCTTAAATCCTTTAAACAAACCAAAACCCATTTTGGTTTAACTAATCAACTAGTTAGACTTAAAATCACCCTTTTTGGTTACTTTTGATTGATGGCCTCAACCATCAATGGTTAGGATAACTGTCAACAGTCACATAACCATTGATGATCAAGATAACCATCAATGGTCGATGGTCAGGCCCCACCATCTGGGTTTTTACATGCAAACACCAGCAAATAACCACTTACCTTTTCTAAATATAAGTTGTACAAATCCTCTTGTGAGACCTTGCATGAGCAATTTATAATTAGAAGCACCTCTTAAACTTCCACTTAAGTCTCTGGCCCTTCCTTATAAGAAGAGGAGAGCAATAAGAGATCAATCCATCAACAACTATCCTCAAGAGCTCAGGTACTCAAAGGTTTCTTATTGCAAGTCATCTAACATTATCAAACATCATCAAAAATCTATTTGAGAGGGCCAATCTACCATTGCTTCTCAGATTAAGTTTCCAGGCACTATCATTCTGCTAAAATCAAACCAAATTCCACCCATGAGTCAACAATGTCTACCAATCAACTAATCTGTTTTTGGTGAGTCAAATATTTTATTACTATAATTTATCTATTTTTATCCCTTTTACAATTAATGGACCCTGCACCAAACTCTTAGAATTCATTTTCTAAATCCCATCACCAATTGTTGATAGGTCTAAAATTGGACAATCAACCATCAACAGTCAGGCCTAACTGTCGATAGTCACCCCAACCACCGATGGTCACTTGTGGTAGGTTAAAAACTAGTAAGCTAAAATTCCCTTTCATTTCCAACTAGATCCTTCTTCTTGAGCCTCTACCTATTCTCTAAACTCTGCCAGATTCCCTAAATCACACCTCCACCCACTAACACTAATTAACTTGTCACTAATTAAATCATTTCTAGTTTATCTACTTTATCAAGCATATCCTTGTTATTTAGTCTCAAATAGCTTTTGATTATTGATGCACATACCTTGTATTTAGTTTTATGAGATTAATTATTTTAAAGATGGTGGATTGACAACGCTTAAGGAATCCCACACTTTTGAGATCTAGCCAGTGTTAGGCAATCTACCTAATTACTTGTCTAACAAATAAATTTGCTTTAGTATTATCTTATCTATAGGTTTTCCTCCCTAGCAAAGAGTTCTTCACAATCTTATGATTCAACACACACACTATTTATCAGGTATTTATACCATAACCCATATTTATAATTTTACTATCTTCTTCTAAATAATAGCAAAATTTGAGTGAAACATTTTGGCACACCCGATGGGACCCTAGTATTTACTTAGATTTTTTATTTTTATCTGCATCTGTATTCGTCTATCTCTATCTATGTGCTCATAATTGAAATATGAAAATTTTGTTTGGGTTGAAAACTTACTTTATACATTTATTGCATGTTTCTTATAAACTCACCTAGTTTAATGAAACAACATCAAGATTAAGCGTAGTCCACTTATGTTACACAACCAAATCATGGATTAAAGCAAACATCATAACATACTTGAGACAAGACCTGACTAGGATTTTACCACTCAGTGGATCACCTTACCCTATCTGGTGATACTACTTGGATTTCATAACTAAGGGGAGGACCAACTCAGCTCTTTGGTTGAGTATAAACTCTAGATATCAATATATATTAGCTAAGTACTCGACACCCTTATCATTGTAGGACTGTGAACTAAGGGGGTAGGCCCTAATACCAAGCCACATATTGATTCTAATATAAATTTCTTTTTTAGTACCAAAACTAACCTGAAACCATCTTTAGATTGCTTATCTAGTACCTAATCTACAAATCAATCTACTACACATTATTCACATTAAGGAATAAGCCAAACAACGAGATAATTAATCAATCACAGGATTTTAATTGCCTTAGTTTGTGTTGACTTTTCATTGGGTTTTTATTTTGTTTTCTCTGTGTTGAATTATGAAATCATCTATTTGTACTTCTCTTATATCCTTATATGGTACTTACCTGACAACAATGAAGAGAATTGGCAAGTCAAGACCCATCTATAGATTACCCAGTTTTTTCCTCCTCTTCCATGGATGACTATCGATTAGATGCAGAGAGTTCATATCACCCTTTTGAATCTTCCCATATCCCTAAGATTGTTCCTTAGGGGGATTTCAACTTTGTTTCCATTTTGGATAATAACCCAATCACCTTACAACATTATCTTAATACTTTGCATCACAACACCCCTGTCTCAACCCCACCTACAAAGCCTCTTTATGGCATGCCATCCCATTTGATGTTGGATCCTTCAATAGCCACTATTACTACCCAACCTTTAGCTACCCAAACATCTATATCCACCAACCCCTTTGACACCATGGGGGAAAATCAACCCATCCAACCAACTATTTCCCTTACCCTTTCTACCCCTACCATTGACTCCTCTACCTTGGGAGTGCCTACTATTGGTAGGTCAAACCCTAATTTTACCTACCTTGATTTGTTAATCACTACCCCTCTTCAAAATTTGGCAATGACCATACCTACCACTACACCTCCTACATGTACCAAAGTCACTACCTCACCCTTGATTGTTAACACAACCATGAATCCTACCTAACCTGCAATAACCTCTCAACGATTACCAACCATATCCAAATTAGGTTATGTACCTAACTTACAAGGGCATATCCATGTTACCCAACCACCAACCACCCCTTACCCTTATATATCTTCCACCCAACCTATAATCACCTCTTAGTAATTTCCAACCATACCCAATCCTGGTTATGTCTCTAACCCACAAGGACATTCCCACATCACTCAACCACCAACCGTTACCTATCCCCACATACCTTCAACCCAACCATCTATACCCACCTATCAATATGGTGTAATCTCCCAACCACCTATGAATTAACACTATATTATCCCCTCTTAGCCACAATTTGTTACCTAAAATCCTCCAAGTCCATCACCATAAATAAATATGATGAAAATGATTTTGGACAAGATGACAAACCTATAGTCATCCATTTTTGGACCCCATAATCTCTTGTCCTATGATCAAATCTGTAATGAACCAATTCATCCTTCGGTCCCTATCAGGCCATATCCAACCCAATGGAAACTTCCTAAATTTACTAAATTCAATAGTAAAGAAGATCCCTAACAAAATTTAAGAGCATTTAGGCATTCCTATTACATGATCACTTACGATGATGCTCTCTTTTTGTGCACATTTCCCATGTCACTTTCTGGCCCAACCTTGGACTGGTATAGTGCCATTACCAAACATTCTATCTTTTCTTTCAATCAACTAGCTTAGATGTTTTCAGACCATTTCTCCATCAACATATCTAAGAAGGTCTCAATTACTAATCTTTATGCCATCCACCAATTCGATGATGAGTCTTTAGCTAATTTCATAGCTCATTGGAGAAGTCTCATCAACCAATTATCATTCACTTTACCTCAACCAAAAATGATTCAACTCTTTGCTCATGATTATGCAAAGCACATCTCTTCCACCTTACATGTTTAGAGTTTTAGAACTTTTGATGAAGCCTTTACCATGGCACAAAAAATGGAAAATAAAGCCATAGATGAAGGTAAATTGAAGTTACATAACAAAAACTCCACCTTCAAAACCAATGAGACTTCTTATTCCAAACCTGGTAACCAAACTAGTATGAGAACCAAGGGTAAAGCAACTGAGAATAAAATTATCCTTAACACAACCCCTCTACCAAATATCAATCAACAAAACTCTTCTAATCTTCTAAACCAAAAACATGTAAAGCCCAAACTGAAATAACTTGAAGCAATTTACCGCACTAGGAGAATCTTATGCCTTAGTTTTGGACAAACTATTGAAGGCCAATCTCATATAACTTCTACCAATTAAAACCCCAAAATAATTTGATTCTTCTCATCCTCCCCCAAACTGGTATAATGAGAATGATCTTTGTTCTTTCCACCATGTAGTTGGGCATGATGTTAGTAGGTGCAATACCTTTAAAGGCATTGTCCAATCCCTTATTGATAAGGGGGAACTTGTCTTTGACAATCCCAATGCACCTCAGAACCAGGCTCTTGATATCTTCAGGAAACCTTTTCAAAATCACCCTCCATCAAAAGAAGAAAACAACTAAGTAGAATTCTCCCATGACACTTATACGGTTAATATGGTTCTTGATATTCCAATTATGGATGAACCAACTACCTCCTCAACAAATTTAACTACTCTTTTGAGTGAGGAACAATAGCCACCTTCCTTAGAGTCAAAATTTGACATTAAAGAGCTACCATTTACCATGGATTCATTCATGATGGTCATGGCATCCTCAAAACCCATGTCAATAAATTTACCCGATGAGCCAATCATAGTCACACCACCTCCAACCAATCAACCAATCATTCCTCCTATGGAGGTGTTGCCTATACAAGAAGCATCAACCCATAACCTTCCTCCACCAACCATCTCCCCTTTAAATGAAGAGAAGGATGAGGTTACCCCTCTTTCTTCTCCCCCTCCTATCAAAGTTTCTTCTAAACCCATTGCCCAAGGTATAAAACTAGTATATAAACCTTTTTCTTGATTAGTTTAAAAATTGGACTTGCTCTCTTAGCCTAACATGGATAGAGCCACTTCTTGGCATCATCTAGGTCTCCCCACCAAATCAAATCTTCTAGTATATTTATACCCATTGCAGATCCATCACCTTCTTCTCTCAAAGAAGCCATGATAGGGCCATTTTACCCACCTCTATCCAAATCATCCCATGCCCTCATCATGAAATCTACCCAAACTTTAGGAATCCTTCCTACACCTAGTATTAGACACCCACCTTTAAAACTAGATCTTTATCCATCTACCTTGACCAATAAATTACCAAACAAAGCAACCATGAGCATAAAAGTATTCAAAACTAGACCACGAACCAGGTCTAGACAACTCCCTTACCAATTACCTTCTATTTTGGGACACCATCCCTCCACCCTCCTAGTTACCTATTCTTCATCTAGAAAACCTACCCCCTTTTCTATAACAACATCCACTAATACCTCTACCAATCCCTCTTTCTTGGATAACCTAGTTGCTTCTACCCTCCTATCTATGCCCAAAACTTCTTCTGCTATACCCTTTACCTCCTAACCATCTATCTCTAGTAGGGCATCTACCCACCAACCTTGCCTGAGACTAACTACCAAAACTTACCCAAAACCTACTCCCCCCACAAAGAGGCCTACTTTTGTAAAACTTCCCCCTCTGAATATGTCATCACTTTATGTTGAATCCTATTCAACCATTTTTCATAGGTTATTTCAAAACTCGACCTTAAGCCTTCCACCCATCAAACCTTTTGACCCTTCTCACCCCAAACTAGTCTGGTTTGATGACATTAAATATGTTCCTACCATTAGACCCCAAGATAAGACACAGATAACTACAGGGGTCTCCAACGTATTGTCCATTAGCTTTATTAGGAAGATGATCTATTGTTAGATAAACTTTTGACTGCCATTTTGTCACCTCAACAACCAACCATAGCCCAACTTTCACTCACCTCCTCATTCTTGCCTAAAGGTGATGAACACCCAAACCAATCATCTACCATCCCCACTTTCCACACTATTAATGTTATTACACAAGCACAACAAAAGGATAAGGGCAAAGCTAAAGTGTCCACTCCTTGGACATACCCATGCTTTTTAACCATCACCCCAACCTAAAATAACTATCTTGGGTACTATCGAATCAAACCCTTTTAAATTAATTAAGCGAGTGGTCCTTAAGTAGCTGTACCAAACCCTCGCTAAGATGAGTTTGTAAGAACTCATTTACACCTCACCTCATCATCACCAAGCACTAATTGAGGCCTTGCAAGCAATTCAGGTTTAGCCTGGTGATACCTAACCTATTGAGGCCTTTGTTAGCACTCTACAGCTCTCCACACTTGTCACTTTTAAAGACTCAGAGATACCTTCTACCCATTCTGAGGACCCTATTCTTCCCCTCTTTATCACTACCTACATTTACCAAACCTACATTAAGTGAGTAATGATCAATGGTGGGGCCAATATCAATATCATCTCATCCCATGCCTATAACCAACTTAAGCTACCTACCAACATCATGTCAGATACCTCTGTTATACTTTAGTCTTTCAATGACACCATGGCCACTACCTTTGGAACTATTGTCCTTCACTTTATTTTAGGACTGTGTACATTCCCTAAACTTTTCTATGTGGTCAAGGGGGAATTTTAGTATAATGTCCTACTTAGATGACCTTGGATCTGAACCATGGCTTGTGTCCCCTCTACCCTACATTTTTGTGCTAAATTTGAACACGAGGGCCAAGTGATTACTTTACAAGCTGACCTAATCCCTTTTATGGTATACAATGTGATGTATCAACCTAATGACGTTGTTTTGTCATCCTCTACCAAATCTTCATCCAAGCCAGATATGCTCCCATCACCTATTTAAGAAACAATTTCTTCCTCTTCTCTTGAGGAATCTACCAACACATCTCTCTCCTCCAAGAAAATACCAATAACTAACTCCTTAGAATCAACCTTCTAGTGTATTTATTTAGGAGAATATTGCCTCTTAGCTCTCGATGCTTTCCCTACCCCTCACGAGTATGAGCAACTTACCAACCAACCAAGGTATGATCCCAATCTAGGAGAAATAACATTCCTAGGATATCCCTTTTGTCAAACCCATTTTATCTATGCAAGAGTTGACAAGCCTTTAATAAGCACCATCAATACCTTATATCCTCACCCATATACCACTAGCTTTTCTTATTTAGACAAACCCTCCTTCGCCAAGACATACCTTCATAGGTGTGCTTAGAAGGGGTTTGGTTTGGGCAAATATGACCATGGTCCCCATGAGATCACCTCAATTGAAACCCAAAAACCACACGAGAATCATGGGATCAGCTTTATCTTGCCAAAGAAGAAAACCACATAATCTCCCCTTGCCATTGAGGAAGAAGTAGTTTCTCCCCCATCTTGTTTACCTCCACCTCCAAGTGAGGATGATGATATCATCTCACCTAACTTTTTTTTATCTCAATGATTAGCCTAGGATCCCTGACCAATCAAAAATATGGGGCTACCATAACTCTTCCTCTCATACATCCTGAACTCATCACAAAGGACTCCCTTACCATTCACACCATCTAACATCAAGACGATCATTCTGTCCTCACCTACCTTGGTGCTAAAGGTCATTCCATCCACAAATATCTCCCTCTCGAAGCCTCCATTATGCTAAATGAATCCATAATAGATATCAATTTGGGTACCAACAAGAGCCCACGTATCATTAAAATTGGGTAATCCTTAGATTCTATCAAACAATAAGACTTTTCTACTTTTCTTCATGAATGCAACATCATATTTTCTTGGTTATACATTGGCATACTTGGGATTGACCCTGCTATCACCACCCATAACATTATCACTCATTGTGATGTTAAGCCCATTTGATAGAAGCTTCGATAAATGCATCCTCGCATATCTCTCCTTGTAAAGGAGGAGCTCCAATGGCTCCTCTCTATCAATTTTATCCAACCTATCAATTATCTCCAATGGGTTTCTAATACCATCATAGTTACCAAAGCCAGTGGGGGACTTCACATTTGCATTGACTTTCGAGATCTTAACCTCGCTTGCCAAAGGATGACTTTCCTCTACCTACCATTGACAAACTCATTGATCTTACATCTGGTCACTAAATGCTTTCACTCATGGATGAATTCTCAGGCTATAACCAAATCTTGATTGCCCTTAAAAGTCAGCACAAAAAAACTTATATCACCCCTTGGGGAATTTTTTGCTATAAGGTTATGCCTTTTGGTTTAAAGAACGCTAGTGTAACATACCAATGATTAATGACCTACATATTTCATGACCTTATCCATAAAATTAAGTAAGACTATGTGGATGACCTTCTCAACAAATCAAAGTTTCAAAAGGATCACCTGGTTATTCTTAAAATCATATTTGAGCACCTTATCCACTACCATGTTCACCTAAACCCCAAGAAGTGTATCTTTGGGGTCTTATCAAGTAGACTCCTAGGTTTTATCATCTCTCTTCATGAAATAAAAGTTGACCTAGCCAAAGTTAAAGCAATCTTAGAAATGCCTGCCCTTGTTAACCTTAAACAATTTCATAGCCTTCAGGGGAAACTCCAATCATTTCAATATTTCATTTCTTAACCATTTGGCTGCTACCAACATTTTCATCACCTCTTTAATAAGGACACCTCTTTTAGGTGGGGGTAGGATTGTCATAAGGCTTTTGATTCACTTAAAGACTATCTCCTTTCCCCACCAGTTCTTATTCCTCCATGAGAGGATGAACCTTTCTACCTGTATATTTCAGCGACTAACCACTCCCTAAGAGTAATGCTTGAACATCAACATAAAGAAAAAACTATATATTACATCAACCATACACTTATCGACTATGAAACTCATTATACCCATATCGAGAAGCTTTTTCTAACACTCTTCTTTATAGCTACCAAGCTTCATCATTACTTCCTTAACCACAAAAATTTCATCATTACTAATAATGATCCACTTAAGTATATTTACTCTCAACCTTATTAAAACCAATGAATGGATAAGTGGCTTATGATTTTGGCCAAATTTGATCTTGAGTTTCTTCAACAAAAATCAATAAAGGGACAGGTGATAGCTGTTCAACTGGTCAATGCCCCTCTATCTGATATCCAACCTCCTCCTTCAGAATTCCTTGACAATAATATCGCTACCCTCTCTCAGGCAGATTTTACCTACCAAGTTACCATGTTCTTTGACAGATCCAAATGCCAACATGGTGGAGGGACAGGAATAATCCTAATTCCCTTTGATAGTGAGCCCTTACCTTTATCTTTTAATCTTGACTTCAAATGTACCAATAACATGGTTGACTATGAAGCCCTAGTAATAAGTATCCAAATTGCCTTGGCCTTGGGAGTCAAAACAATCAATATCTTTGGTGATTACCAACTTGTGGTTAACCAAATCAATGGCATATACTAGTGAAAAAATGATGTTTTATAGCAATACAAACACTTAGCCAATGTATTAATGATGTCATTTGAACACTACATAATCAAAACTACCCCTCGATCTATAAACAAGTTTACTGATACAATGGATTCCCTTGCTTCTGAGATCTCATCCACACCTTTGGAATCTAAATTATCCATTATTTTCCACCACCTCACTGAGCCATCCTTCATCAAATCTAGCTCTCATACCATCTTTAATGTGATAGATATCTTGACTAACTGTTGGTACCAACAAACTTTTGACTATCTTAACAGTGCCACCACTCTCCCTAATCTTTCTGGAAATACTCATAGAGCATTTATTCAAGGCATTTCCCATTACACCAAACTCAAGGGCATCCTTTACAAGCATGGATTTGATGGCCTTCTCTTTCATTGCCTACAAAGTCATGAAGCCTCTCCTGTTATCAAAGAAATGCATGATGGAGTTTGTGGAAGGCACTTTAGTGTTCTTGTCATTGCTAAGCGTATCCTTCACCTCAGATATTATTAGCCTTCTCTCAACCAAGACTGTTATGATTATTTTAAAAAGTGTGTCAAATGTTAATAACATGGTAACCTTCATCATACACCAAGCAATAGTCTTCAATTATCTAAGGATTTTTGGCCCTTCTCACAATGGGGTTTGGACCTTATTGGGGAAATTAATCCCCATTCTTCACACTAGCATCAATCCATCATCACTGCCACTAAATATTTTATGAAGTGGGTATAAATGACCCCTCTTATCTCAACTAAAGCTAATAAAATCATTTATTTCATCAATCACCATATCATTTGTCACTTTGGTGTTCCCCATAAAATTATCACTAATAATGGCAAATCTTTCAAAAATAAGTAGGTCTAAGCTCTTTGTGATTCTTTTGGCATCAAACTTAGTTTTTCATCAACTTATCATCCACAAGCAAATGGACAAACTAAGGCCTCTAATAAAACCCTTAACAATATGCTCACCAAAATGGTCAATACCTCAAGATGGGATTGGCACTAGCATATTCCCTTCACTTTATGGGCTTATCGTACCAACATTCACACTCCTACAGGTGATACACATTTCTCTCTAGTCTTTGGGGTGGAGGTTGTACTCCCTCTTGAGGTCCAAATCCCATCTCTCCACATATCTTTGTGAGACTTCATCACTGAAGATGACTATCATCAAGAACGGTTAGCTCAACTTGAACTATTGGATGAGCGTCATTTAGCCACTCTCACCCATCTTCATGTCCACCAAGAGCATGTTGAATGTGCCTATAATAATCACCTCAAAGAACAAGAATTTAACATTGGTGATCTTGCCCTAAAAGAAAATCAACATGTCATAAATATGGAAAAGAGTAAGCGAGGTAAATTTGCTTTCAATTGGCTTGGACCCTACATCATAACCCATAATTATGGATTAGGAGCTTACTAGTTGTCCTCTTTTAAAGGACACCTAGAACCTGAGCCTCTTAACACTTCACAGCTGCATCCTTTTTATTGTCGAATGAAGGAACTTTAGATCACTATTTGTCTAACTAAAGCTCATCCCTTGCATACCATATACATCTCCCTGTTCTAGAGACAATCAACTAAAA